>BMAT01002771.1:795258-808883 GCA_019649035.1 Elysia marginata | reverse complement strand
CTGATATAACNNNATATAACCTCGAAGTTGAGTGGGGATTTAAATATTCAAACAACCAACCAACATCCGGTACCACAAACTGTTGTTTATCCATTTTTGTCTAAAGGTAGAAAAAAAGTTTAAAAAAAACCTAAAAATTTTCACTGGTTTGTTCCAAAAGCCCCACAATTTTGGTGCCGACAGATACGTCTCAAGAAAAAGCCAAGCTTACGGCATGCTCAGCCAAGAATGTTACTGACCTTTGCGGCTTAAACCTGGGCCTGGCTAGAGCTTGATCTCCGAGTTTGATCTCAATAGTTATCCGCTTCTTTATCGCTACATTTATCAAACACTGAAATAAACTAGTGTTCTTTGCTTAGCCTATCTATGGGGCAATCCATTCAGAAATGTCATTACATTTTCAAAGTAGGTCGAATATAGAAAGGACAGCAGCTTACAGGAGTAACTAACAGAGATGTTCTTCGACTTATTAAATTGCGTTGTTTGTAGACCAGAAAGCGTTTTCTGGGCTTGTGCTGTCCAGATGGCTTGACTCATTTACCATGGCATTGATAGTAGCAACCATAGAAATGGTAGATCCATGATATAAAAATTTGCAAAGATCTCTCACTGCAAACAGCTATCAACCATCACTATCGGCCCGTACTGTGCAGCCTCTCCCACTTTTCTCGCCGCGCAACGCCACTGATTACTGTTTTAAGTTTTCCTCATAAAATGTCTTTCCCCACTTCAACAACTCATACCTTTCCGTAAATATTATTACGGGTACAGAAAAGCGTGGCAGAGGGGCGGGAATCAAAACTTGAACCAATGATACTTTTTTACAAAAGTTAAAAGGGAAGATTTTAACGGTAAAATCTATTTTCGTCACAGCCTTCATTAAATGGCATAAATCACTGTTTCAATGTTCTCTCTCATCATTAATTATCTACTGTGCTTGCAAAAGCATCAGCGGATTGAATGGATGAAATAGTTATTGAATGAATGAATACAGAATCAAACCAAAGCACCGATCTATGAAACAATTTAAATTTAGAAAAAAAAATATGAAAAAAAAACCAACCAAAGATGCAATCACTGTAATTACTTCCCGTTAAAATAATAAGTAATACGTACACGGATATGTTGCACAATGCTATAAGATCTCTCAAATCAAACGTAAATCTCGCAACAAGTGGAAATGAGTCGGATGTCGCAAGCTTTACTCTACAAGGCGTTGGTATTTTGCACAATGCATTCTTTTCTGATCTTCCAAATATTGAAAGCTGCATGAAAGTATAAACCTTTTTTTTGTGAGGAGGCATAAGAATTTCTTTCGATTTAAATTGCAGGGAAAAAAGAGAAATAAATTAATGTACTTTTAAAGGGCAATTTCTCAAATTAACATTTGCGACATCCACAAACATTCGCACTGGTTGCGATACTTTTAATGTTCTCTTTCTTTTTCTAAAGAGGTCAACTGTTTCTTATACTTCACAAAAAACCCCCAGGAATTTACATAAAAATAGCGAGGAAACCACATTCTTCAAATCGATTAGTCTCACATGAAACGGAAACTAATAAAAGCAATCGACAAGCCGATACCAACCAACCCCCTGACCGACTCGCAGGGTGCGGGACATGGCCTGAATTGACTCAAATTGTGAACCCTTTTAACTTCCAACGGTTTCCCCTCTTTGTGTCAGTGTGTTGTTCCATTAAACAAGACATTTGTTTTCATGCTTCAGTAGCAAGAGTCTTTTCTGTTGCAGGGTTACCAAGAGTGCAGCAATAAAAATAGATGTGTGCCTCTTCGTTTCCCTTAGCATAGATTTATTTTCTCCTCAAAGACATGTTTTTTCTTTTTATCTTCTTGTTTCACACCTAGGTAATTTGCTTCTGTTCGTAGGCTTTGTTGGTCTTAAAATGTAGTTAGTAGCTTAAAGTAGTTGTTTTTTCATGGTGCCTTTATGACAGTAAGAGATAAAGTGAGAAAGAAAGAGAGAGTGAGGCAGAGTCAGAAACAAGGAGAGAGAAAGATACAGAGAAAGAGAAATAGAGAGAGAGACAAGGAGAAAGACAGACAGAGAGACAGCAGGGGGAGCTCGAAGGGAATAGGTATATAGCAGTGATATACATATATGAGGACGTAATCAATACGTGGTTTTAAAAAAAGTCTTAGACTGAAGAAGAAGCAAACATTAGACCGTCTTGACCAGATAAAGTAATCTCCTTCTTTCTCCCTTCCTTTCACTTATTTCTCTTTCTCTCTCTCTCTCTTTCTCTCTCTCTTCCCTTTCCCCCCTCACTCTATCCCTCTCTGCGTCGCTAAGGCGTCTTTTTGTGTCTCTCATAAGATACAAAATTATGCAGTTTCAAATTACTTCTTACAACTTTGACTAGGTGAATAACCCTCTGTTCTTCATATTTTTTTTAGAATTAAAGTCGTTGAGAAAATCAGATTCTATCAGGCGCAAGACATGGACCTATCCTCTAGTGGGTAAGACAATATCGGGGGAAGCTATATTAGGATTTCCTTTTTAGTTCGGTTGTTTATTTCTTTTTATGACTCTTTGTTATCCAAACCTGAATGTCCCCTACGTCAGAACGTGGCAGAAAACCAGTTGTTCCCCCCCCCTGCCCTATGTTGACAACAATAATTGCAATAACTACACCGGGATCTTCCTCCCTTATAGTGAAGTCACTAACGTCAGACCATTGTCGCCTCATCTATTGTTTGACAATGCAGTTAGATAGCCAAGAGAGCAGTTCATCCAATCAAGGTGTCGTGTCTTCAAAGGCGTTATTGATGTGAGAGGACTCTACTATGTAGGCACCCTGAAGCGCAATAAATTTGTCTTGCTGTCGAGCAACGATCAAGCCTGTCCTAGCAACGGTATAATATGAAGAAAAGAGTAGACAACAAAGTCGGACAAATCATTTGTAAACTGAAAGAATCTTAGAGCTAGAGTTAAATTGTACTGTTTTTGTCAGTTCTGTTATTGTAACAGACGAAAAAGAACTCTAAATATCAAGACATGCCCATTCCATAGAAACTTCGAGACGTTGAAACTACACAATGTTATACCTAGTAACCTTTCATGTTTTGTTTAAAACCATTTATATACTCCTTTTGCATTTAGGACTACGATGGTCACTTTCCTTTAAAAAAATAATGACTTTAGTTAAAATAACCTCTCTATGAGGTAGTAGCTCTTGGTTATAACAGTCTCATTGTGGGATCTTATACCCGTTTCTTGTTCATGGCTGGCAGGCAAAATCGTCTATCTTTCCAAAACAAACCCTAAAGGCTGTAGAACGCCGTGTAAAGGATGTGGAATCCTCCCATGAATGAGCAATCAAAATATTCTTTCTTTTTACATATTTGCACTTGCATTCTCCTGGGATTTTATAAGGCTTTCGCAGAAGACTTTGCAGATTAACAGCACGCCCAAACAACGTCACGCCTGTAGCAACAATGTATTTTGTAAGACGCAAGCTGTGATCTCCAGGCGCTCTCCAGGACTCGGCATGTTAGCACTTGAGCTCCAAAATAGAACTGCGTTGATTTAACTTGAACTTCCATTGAAACTCCCTGATCAATTGTAGGGCTTACATCGATAGGTCTAGGTTGAGCATGCAGATTCTAATTCTACGTCAAGCATCGCCGTGTTAGGCCTACCATATACGCAAAACAAGGGATACCTTATTATCAAAAGGGTAAAACGAGTTCCCTACTGCCCCCACCCCTTAAGCATGCAGTTGTGGCTTTATCTTGACGTTTTAAAGCCAGTTCTTGAACAGCTCTCTGAGCCTTCGATAAGACGCGACTCAGGACCATTAGTTGCCGATATGTCAGAATGGAAACCTACCACTCCATTGATTGCCCCGTTGACTTTTACTCTTGTGGCCCCTAGCAACTAGCCCGCTATTCATCAGCCTTTGTCGTTCTGAGCTCATGTCGCTATGTAGACTGTTATATACACCTCTCAAGTGCGCTCTATGAAACATTTAAATGTCAGGATCAAGGAACAATCGAAGGAAGTAGTTGAGGAAACAACCAACTTACAGCAGCAATGATGTTCGTGTGCATGCCTTCATGCTGCGTTACGAATGTATGTTATAATATAGCATCTCAATCGAAAAGGTATCGCAACAAAGAAACGAGCAAGATTAAGTCCTTTTTTAAACAGGAACAAAGTCGCGTCAGTTACTATAAAATGGTAAAATCCAAAGAGGAACGACATTCCGGCTGGTTTTTTTTTTAACGGGAGTAAAATCTACCCTTGCCTGAAATGAACTATTCTTTCCTTTCTACCCTTCTTGTTTTTTTCTGCTCAACTTGTCTCTTGCGTTATGTTCTTTACGGTTTGTATGTCTTACCCCAGGCGTTTAGTGAACTTAAAATTCTCAAAATGCAGATATGGCTTACATTGAAAAAAAAAAGAAAGAAAACAACCAACTGTGAGGCGACCAGGACAAATAAAGCACAGGTCAAAGTTTTGATATTTTTATTGAGTTATTAAAATTTATCAAAACTGTATTCTATGCCCTTGTAAAAGTTTAAAAGCACTATACCTCTAACTTATTCACATCTTGAATTATTTAATTTTGAAGACAATAGAAATACCAAACTGTGTAAAAAAATTACTGTATACTGCATCTAACTCAAAATTGGTCTGAGCGACTTCTGTCTGATTTACCTTGGTTGCTTCACAAATGTCCAAATCTAAAAGGAGTCAGTCGATATCTGCAGAAGTTTTAGTTTTCATGTGCAGCTCTAACATTCAGCCAGCACATCTTTCCTCTTCTCTAGGCCTAAATAAAATAGGACTGGTGTTAAGGTTACTCTGAACTTGAGCAGATTTCGGCTTTTTAACCGCCGGTAGTAATATTGATAAAGCCACACTAGGACGCTCATCTTCGTAAAGAAACAGCCTAAGTATCTCAAGATATGCAATGCGACACAAAGTTTATTTTTTCGAAAAATAAAAACCCCAAACAAACGGGAAATAACATTGGCTAACAGAAACGAGAACAACAACAGCTAAAACTGGCAAATTGAAATAATAAATATGGATCATCTTCCTCTAGGCAATTTTCACAACAATTTCACACGGAGAATCATCAAGTCTTGAAAGCAAATGCATGGATTTTGTGAAGCAAACTCGTTGGGCATTTAGATATATTTTTAATGGTTTTATTCTTCCTAAGCAAATTATTTAAACAAAAAAACCCCAACAAAACATAAACATGAAGATTTTACAGGTAACGAAAGCATATTGGAGTGTTGATGATGTACACTCTCTGGTGTGCTGTGATTAAAATTACACCAACTTTTAACCTTACATAAAACAAAACTTCGCATTGTCATGACAACCATGCAACTCAGTAAGTAAAAATGTTCAAAAGCAACACACATGAATAATCTCAAGAGTTTCATGCTTCTGACTAATAGTTTCAAACGATGATTGAGCAGTTAAGGTAGAGAAAATCTTCATCAAGATGTTTGCCTTATGTCTATAATCTCTGGGTAAACCAAACAAACATACGCACACGCACAAACATTTAAATCCAGGAAAATCAAATCTTTTGAAACTCCAGACTAACATAGTTCTAGGCTCTTGCAAGCTTCAAAATATTCATTGTACTAGTACGTTTGGGCTGAGCCATTGCGGAAAAGCGCGTTGCTTTCAGAGTTTATTTGGAAAATGTTTGCTTTTTTAGCGTAAGTCTTGGGCAATTATTAGATTGTAACATATTGATTTAAACCCTCCCTTGAAAATTAAGACCCCCAAAGACAATGGTCTTGGAAGTGGAGTTTTAACAACAGTTGTGTCAAAAAGCGCACGAATTAGGTAAAACATATAGTGTATTCAGAGTTT
The DNA here is from genome assembly GCA_019649035.1 of Elysia marginata. Taxonomy (NCBI): domain Eukaryota; kingdom Metazoa; phylum Mollusca; class Gastropoda; family Plakobranchidae; genus Elysia; species Elysia marginata. The sequence continues at coordinate 803,019 of BMAT01002771.1, read as the reverse complement.
AAGGAATCGATTGGGGCTTTTTAGGTAAAAGGATTCCAAAAACTTCAACTCAACTTATCAAACGATAATTTTTATTATAAAGAACCACCAAGTTACCTGCACAACTAAACCAGCATAAAGTTCTGTAGACTACAAAATTACCTTATATATTGAGTCAATCTCAATAAGTTTGAATTATTACATAATTTTACAGAAAGACTTCTTACTGCTATTACAATTGCCGTATAGTAAAAAGTAAACTTATAAAGATGTTGAAAAAACCAAAATGATCTTAGCAATATCGGCCCATGCTTTGATTCTATTTGTTTCATTTTCATGTCTGGAGGAAAGAGAAAGTCCGGTTGAATGTTGAAAAAAAATAGGTAGATAGATAGATAAATATACAGATCGATAGACAGACAGATAGATAGAAAGATAGATAGATAGACGGATAGATATATAGATAAATAGGTTGACAGATAGAAAGTCAGACAGATAGAAAGTCAGACAGACAGACACAGACAGATAGAGAGTCATAGAGAGACAGAGATGGATAGACAAGTAGAGGGATAGGAAAAAGAAAGAACAAGGCGGAAGGAGGGGACAGATGGCAACAAAATGGGAAAACAAACAATTAAGCAAAAAAATTGGGTAAATTTTATTTCAAACTGGGAAGTACAACCAAAAATTCGAGAGTTTGAAAGCAAAGACAGGCGTGTCAAAAAGTAAATTTGGCCAGCAAAGTAGAACATAAAATGTGGATTAATACAGACGTTCATCAAGAGAAACAAGTACTGAGAATAATTAATGGTCTTAGGAGAGCGAGTGAAACTGGTCAAAGGTATGAGAATAACGATAGGCATGACGAGAATGCAGGAAACAAAAACGAGGAACTTAGGTAGGGAAAGCAAAGATTAAGATAGGAACAATGAGGGACTGATCGAGAGATAGATAGATAGACATAGAGAGTGTGTGTGTGTTTTGAGAAAGAGATAGAGAGAAAGAGAGGGGGGGCGGGGGGAGAGAGAAATGTGGAAAGAAAAATTTTAGACAGTGTAAAAAAACGACATTGGCAAAAATTGGTGATCAAAGACCTAGAATCGACCGACTGAATGTTAAGTGTCTTAATGAAACATAGAAATCAATATAATTGAAAGTAGACGCTAGACACAAATCTTAAAATATACACAAGGACCGAGCATGTGCAACAATGTTAAGGCACTATGTATGCATTGTATCTACCCTTTATGTTTGATTGTATTGCCAAAATATTTCCAGTGAGAAACATTTTCATTTTGTACTCTCTTGCCCTCGTATATAAATGCGATGCAGTCAAACTTCTTCAGCCCTGGTTTGTAAGACCCGTTCATAGACGCATACGAAGAACTTATACTTGCAAACATTTTATTACTGAACAAAAAATATACTGCACTGACTCAATGGGTTTGAACCCTTATGATAGAAGATCTATCTATAGGTAAAGTTATAGTCCTTTTAGTCTCTCATTCACTAGGTTACTTCACTATTTGACACATACAAATAAAACCGGGGCTCGTTTCATTCCAACTCGAAACTTTCAATGAATGGATCTTTTATATATATATATATATATTTTTTTTGCCCTATGCCCAGACAAAATCCGTCCGGCTCAATGACAAGATAGTTAACCAACGCTCTCTTCATTGCTGAGATACGACGAACTGAGCTCTAAAAAAAGGTTCAATCATTTAAAAAGGAAGAGTAGGGCTATAATTATCCAATGAATGCGCTGAATTCCACTTTTAAGCACACTTGACCTTACCCAGGGCCGGGATAATTATTATTGGCAATCATGTGTGACTTCTTGGGGGCTCGGATCATAAACTCCGTTAGCAATGAAAACGGAACAGAAACAGTTTTTTAACGAAACCGTACACCGACTCGTTGATATTCGAAGAATCAGCCTCAGCATGCTGAAATGCTCTCATATTTTACGTCCCCTAAGTCCCTATAGAACCTCACACCTAGAATACAGCAAAAAAATTGACACTCCTGACTTTCATGTCGGTTTATAGGAACCGTTAACTCACGGGTGGCGTACTTTGAATCGCAGCTGAGTGTTTTTTTGTCTTCACAATTAATAGATCGACCTCGCGCGTGCAAGTCTTTTCACTTTCCATGAATAGATCAAATAGTGTGCCCCTTTTTTACTTTTGTTAGAGTTATTTGAATGCCATTGAATTTATAATGTGAACAAGGTGTTCTATTAATCTGCCACACAACTTCAACTTGTTACCTGTTGTCTACCCTTTAGTTTGGCCCAATGAGGTCTTGGAATTTTATCTGAAAAAAATCCCCTCAAAATTATTCCTATTACAAAGTTAAGATTTGTTGACAGTAAAGCACGTGAAATGAATCCGTTTTAATAACTCAACCAAAGTTATTGGTAAAGACTTGAAATACAAGGCTATCTATGTTGTTTTATTCTGTTTTCAGACATTCCGGTCCTCCAAAGTTATTTGTTTGTCGTTGTAATATTTTCCTGATTGTTTGTTCCACAATGTATGTCTTTGCATCTGCATATTCGTCTGATCGTATTGATTTTTCTCCACCCACCCCCTTATCAATCTTCTTTATTATCTTTCGCATATTTTGTTTTCACATGATAGTATAATTATGTAGTTACTTCATTCTCGCATTTTTTCAGTCAGACATGGTTTCAGCGTAGCTCTAAGACCAACAGTATTATCATTATGAACTTTAAAAGTGTCAAAGCCTGGATCTACCCAACTAGCATTTTTTGTCGCCTGGAGGCGTATGTTCACAATAGGAACAGGGAAAGGATTATCAACCGCCTTAAGAATCGAATTATTTGGTTGTATCCTGTTTGTTCTATTGACAACGCCGAAAACCCGCCGCTGTCTAGATAAAGAACAGGAGTTAAACTCGCTTCATGCTTTTGTTGCGCGCCGTATGGTTCTTGGGCGCCTTGAAACCACACAAGAGGGTGGCAGTTCTCAAGAGCTTTTGTGGAAAAGTTCTATTAAAAATGTACTTTTCCTGAAATATATTTGTTATTAGCCACACCCTTTTGCACTTACATTTTTTGTCAGTTACACTTTACCTATATGACAACTCGATCACATGATTTTACTGAAGCTTCTCAAAAGAAACCAGTTTTAAACAATAGTATTCCCGCTGTGACATTATTTAATATAGTCGTGAATCACATGATAAAATTAATCGAAGCACCCTTATGCCTTTAAAAACTTAAACTAGAACGTTAACAATAGTATAAAAACAGGAAGAGATTTAAATCATAAACGAATATCATGGGAAGCGACGATTTAAAAAGGGAAATATTGCTTTGTAAACACAAATATATGAACCAATAAGATATAATTTGAAATAATCAAAGGAACAAGAAGTAGGAGTGATGGTAGTAGTAGAAGTAGTAGCAGTAATAGTAGAAGTAGTAAACTACCTCACTATGCCGTGTGCCTAGAAAAACAAGGACCCTGCTCCTTGTTCCCCTACGCTCATGTCTAGTATGGGACTACCTTTACAGTAGTAATAGTAGAAGTAGTAGTAGTAGTAGTAGTAGTACTAGTAGTCATACCTTTACAATATTTCAATTAGTAGTAGTAGTAGTAGTAGTAGTAGTAGAAGTAGAAGAAATAGTAGTAGTAGTAGTAGTAGTAGTAGTAGTAGTAATAGTAGAAGTAGTAGCAGTAGTAGTAGTAGTAGTAGAAGTAATAGTAGTAGTAGTAGTAGTAGTAGTAGCAGCAGCAGCAACAGAAGTAGTAATAGTAATAGAAGTAGTAGTAGTGGTTATAGTAGTAATAATAATAGTAGTAGTAGTAGTAGTAGTAGTAGTAGTAGTAGTAGTAGTAGTAGTAGTAGTAGTAGTAGTAGTAGTAATGGTGGTCACAGTGGTGACGGGGATCGTGATATTTGTAATGGTAGTGGTGTTCAAAATAAACACTTTGACTAAAATTAGAGTTATACTTATGTTTTGAAATTAATCTTAAACTTAATTCTTTTAATCATAACAAACAACTTAAGTTCTTAAATCACCGGTCGGTAACCTTACCCTTCTTCCAAGCTTCGGCATGATGAATAGAAGTGAGACAGGCCGCACGTGCTGGAAGTAAGTCCAAAGATGTCTTCACACACAAAAATAAAACAGAAGGGGTATACCCGATGTCTGTAAGAAAGAATCACATTATCTCCAATGCTCGTAGAAATCTGCTGATTTAAAATATTTCCTCCTCAACCCAACAGAAATGAAAAAAAAACCGCGGGGTGCAAAGAATTTACCGACGTCTGTTTTTATTGAATCGAAGCAAATAGTCTTTCCAAAACTCTAAATTACTTTTCTTCAACAGTTTTCTAAAAGTGATAAGTCTAGTCCAGATTAGTCAGAGCGAATTATTTTATAACGCTAGATCCGGAAACCAGGAATAGAAAAGATTAGAAGGTCAAGCACTTTTTTCCTAGTCTGGATTCTTCAAATGGTGGCCAAAGTAAAAGTGTGTATCTGCACTGTTCGACGGGCGCGCTACTGGAAGATCCCTGAGCTACTAACGGGATTAAGCTCAGCCCTCCGGACTTAACTTCTCGAGGCAATTGAAGACCTGAGCGGGTACACAGTGCCGCCATACGCTCTACTGTTCGCTTTCAAATAACCTGGGCGATTTCTTGAAACTGGCCCAAATATCGTTTGATCTTCGACTTGATTGTGTGAACAAGGAGGGAACATAAATCATCCAAGGCGAATACAATATTGTAAGAGTTCGATTCCTTCTTTTGCTTCTTCGTTCGCAGTACCTGTGGGTGTTGAGTGCTATAATTACATCCAGCAACTTGTGCGAATGAGTCGGATGTTGGAAATTTTGAGCTGAGAAAGTTGGATTTTCCTCTTTTGCTTTTCATTTTCATTTAAAAATTTAATGTATCTTGAGACAAAATTTTTGATTATTTCATTGAGCTTTAAGCATTTGCAAACTCAGAATACTTTATTGTTCAAAATATCAACGCCTTGTAAACTATATATTGCGACCTCCTTCTTATTTGCACTGGTTGCCGCACAATATCAAAAACACATGTTTTGATATCTTTTTCAAACTTTGCACTTGATAATGGCTGATTTGGGGGGGGGGGGGGGGGGGCGCATATTTCCGACTCCGCTTTGTCGATCGAAGAGTTGATGATGTGTTCTGCAATTAGCCCTGTAAGATTCTACTGCGAACTTTCATTTTTCTCTTAACCGTTTTCTTCTTCTTGAGTTTTCTGAAATGCATGTCTTCCTGCTTATTTTCTGTTCTTTTTGTTTTCCCAATTGTTTATGGCTTTTTCTTTTCCATTTTCTGTCATTTTTCTTCCGTTACCCCTCGCTCTGTATCTAACCTGCCTATCTGTGTCTCCCTATGTCTCACGTTATCTCGTATTTTCCACCCAACTCCTTTTCGTTGCTTTGGTTGCAGCATGCTTTAGAGGCTAATTTAGTTACATCGATTTCAGCGCATTATCACAACAAATCTGTGTGTTCATATCCTCCTAATAACAAGCATTAACTTGATCACACTTTATGATATTGACCAAAAGATACAAGTTACACATGCTGAGCTATTATCATTTTGTTTAGAGGAAATATAACCAATACTTTGTGATTGATTGATTGATTGAAAATTTTACAAGCCCAGTCCATCATTGATGTAGATAAAAAAGAAGCTAAGTTTCCTTTAGCCTACAATATCACTTTGCTTTTTACATCTATAGTTATATTCCATCAGATCAGATTTTTTTCTGAACCATAACGTTTAAGTGACAATAAAGTTGAAAACAACTGAAAAAAAGCTTTTTTGGACCTTTCCCTAATCCAATCTGACGCCTCAAAGAGAGGAAATTTTGATTACAATGTCTTAACGATGTAACTAATGTATTGAACTAATTGATTTCTTTGATCGTGCTACTCAAAGGCTTGAGTGATTTGCGAAACTTGTAACCATTTCACAAACTAATAAGAAGAACATAACGTTCCACAGAATAATTAAAAATGAAATTTTCGACCCCGCATCGATCCTCTATCGATCGGCCGCGCTCAATGGGTGGGCGGTACTCGGTACCAATTTTTTCCAAACAGCCTTCACCAGGACTTTCACTTTCTCTCTAGCAGGTTCTCCTCTTGACTCGGGGTCCTGCGGACTGGTCGCTGGAGCGCTTAGTGTGCGGTTGCTGTTTACTTTCCAAACCCGGCGCTAAGCACTGTCGTCTGTCCGCCTGGCACTGCCACTATATCGGCCAATACATGTACTGGCACAAACGGTTGTTCGAGCGCACGGAGAGCGAGAACTCGAGTTATCTCAGAAGCAAGATTAGTTTAGTCTACAGCGTGAAATAAAAAGTCATACTATACAGTTTTATGGTTTGTGACGAAACGGAACTAACCTATCCAACACACTCATAGCGGTACTGAGGGATGTTTGAGTGACAAGTGGAAGCGGTGACGGCCTTGATCGGAGTTGTAATGCAACAACTAGTAGGCCAATAGAATCTAGATCTGGTAGATCTTTATATAGATCAGTAGTTGACCTTATATTGCACCTTATTTCCAGCGGTGTATAGCACTTGTAGGTTTTATGGACCTTTCAGTTCATATGATCCACGTTTACAACACAGAGACAGAGAAACAGAGATAGAAAGAGACATAGAGAGAGAGAGATAGAGATAGATTGAGAGAGAGTGAGAGAGAGACGTGGGGGAGAATAAAAGAAATGAGGAGATAGAGAAAAGGGATAGGTATGGAAGACAGAGGGAAAGATAAATAATCATATGGAGAGAGTGAGAGCCAACGAGGATGTAAGGGAGGGAGTTATTTAAATAGAACAAGAGTCAGCGTTTATTGTGAGGCACCAGTGATCTATTAATAGACCACTTTGAGGCACCGATAGATATACTTCAATAAATCTAGAAAGAAAAGAGATGAGGGTAAAAAGATATATTGGGACTATAGAAATCAAGTTGTCTTTTTTGTGCGGCGCACATTTGGAAATAATTTGTTTGCATAACGATTCAACGAAAATTAAAACGTGGTACATTTTCCCCCTAAAATATATGTAAAAAGATCAGAAACCATTGAAAAAAAAGGAAGAGAATGAAAGTGATCTTACGTTTATTTTTAAATATTTTGTAATGTTATCCGATGAAAGAACCCCACGGTACATTGACGCGTGGAGGGTAACACAGCTAAAGGCCATCACTATATGCAATACATGAAAATTGAACCTCCGCATCCAGTGTCGTATTTGTTTGTTTATTTTTTGTTGTTGTGGTGGTTGTTAAAAGAACCCTCAAACATTTCAGGGAAGTAAATCTTATATTCGAGTATAAACACAAAAGTTAATACAATTTTTCAAGAGCTCAGCCCTTCTGCAATAGCTTTTAAACCTATCATAAAAAAGAAAGACAGACAAACTAAGCTTATGAAGAATTCCGCCTGGATTAAAGTCATTTCTTTTAATACCGGACAGATCAGACGCGGATATATATGGTCCCTTTTCTGTAAATTCTAAAAACGAACAGACAGTTATTGTAACATAAACACAAGCATCGTCAAGGTCAACAGCTTTTGCGATGGAGAGTCAGCTCCTCTGTTCAAAATAAATCCATGAAATGAGAAGAAGAGAAAACCAGTCAGAAGTTGATGGTAACATTTCCTGAATTTGGCTTCCTGCTTTCCTTCCCATTTCCTCCTTTCCCTCATCCTCTTCTTCTTCCTTTTCTTCTTCTTCTTCTTCTTCT
>BMAT01002771.1:768682-789279 GCA_019649035.1 Elysia marginata | reverse complement strand
GTATTTTGGTGTAACTCCCATCAAAATTTTAATAACTTAGATCATTTTGCATCTACGCAGATATTTGTTTACCTTTTTGATAGCTTGCATTTTTTTGGTAGATCGGTTATGCACCTTTCACACAGTGCGGTTTCTTTTTTGTTGTTCTTGTTGGTAATAGGATTTTTTGGATAAAGTCAGTTACGTTTCCAGACCAGAATCGTCGCAAAAAAATAATATTCTGTCACTATAAATTATATTAGCTAATATGTTAGAGTGCCATGCGTGAAGGCGTATTCGGTACTAATTTTCTGCAATGCTTGCTTTTCACTGTACTGTGTCCAAAACGAAGGGAGCGGGAGGTCAAAGTCAAAACTTTGGAGTAAAAATACCAGAAATAGAAGTAGAAGTAGAAGTGGAAGTGGAAATGGAAGTGGAAGTAGAAGTAGAAGTAGAAGTGGAAGTGGAAGTGGAAGTAGAAGTAGAAGTAGAAGTAGAAGTAGAAGTGGAAGTGGAAGTGGAAGTAGAAGTCGAAGTAGAAATAGAAGTAGAAGTGGAAGTGGAAGTAGAAGTAGAAGTAGAAGTAGAAGTAGAAATGGAAGTGGAATTGGAAGTGGAAGAAGAAGTAGAAGTAGAAGTGGAAGTGGAAGTGAAAGTGGAAGTAGAAGAAGAAGTAGGAGTAGAAGTGGAAGTGGAAGTGGAAGTAGAAGTAGAAGTAGAAGGGGCTAAAGGATAGATAATGAAGAAAAAAAACGAGGGAATTTGCAAATAAATATTGTGATCTTGATCCCATTCCTACTGAAATATAAAAAAAATGTATCACGACTACAAGTTTGATTGATTGTATCACGTTTATATTCAATGAATCACTTCAGAGTGGCATAGTTCCAAAAATCATTTAAAACCGCTTTTGTAAATCATCTCTTTAAAAAAAGCCTAGTCTCCACAAAAATGACGCAAAAATTTTTAGATCTGTCTCAAATCTTCCTTTTTGTCAAAAGCTTTGGAAAAACTAGCAGCAATGTAACTAGCAAAACACTTGGAATAAAACATCTCGATACCAATAGATACCAATCTGCATACAGGGCAGGTCATGGTACTGAAATGACCCTTTTAATGGTGTCAAACGACATCCTAAGTCTCTCTGAAAAGAAGTATATTTGTCCGTAGCAATGCTACAACTTTCTGCACTCTTTGATACTTTAATTGGTTAGGATCTTTAATTATTGAGGCTAAAAAAACCATTATTGTGCGGTATCTCAGGAAATGTACTTCTTTGACTTATATACTAATTGTCAGATCGTTATCACGCTCTAAAAGAAAGCCTTGAGCTGTCTGACTCAACACACTTTGTATTCGGAGTACCTCAAGAGTCTTTACTCGGCCTACTATTTTGTTTACCTTAAACACCCAAAATGGGTTTACATTTTAAAAATAAAAGTTTAGCATTATTTTTTATATGTAGTTGATGATAGCCTACCCAATTATAGATAGGTTGTTAAAGTGGGTTATTCAGAGGAAACTCTCTGTAACCTTGAAAATTGTATTGTAGAAGTTGAGGAATAGATGAAACCAAATAAAGCAAAATTAAATGACTACAAAACTGAATTAACAATTTTCGGCAATCTTATAATGATTAGTAAGGAAATTTGAATAAAAAAAAACTAGTTATAAGATTGATGCATGGAAAAATATTTAAAACCTTGGTGTGGTAATAGGCTTAAGACTTTTGATGATCCCTCAGGTTAATAATTTATGCAGACTTGTGTGTTTCAAATGCGACACATGGCGTCTGTGCGAGATTGTTTAAGAATGATGTCACAAAAACTCTTAAAACTTTTTTTGTTTTATCTCAGCTAGATTATTGTAATATTTTTAACCTCTGGTATCCCCAAAAAACATTATCAAAGTTGCAGATAGGACAAAAAATATGGCTAGAATCGTAAAGTGCTTTAAAAATCGAGACCTCGTCCAACCTTTATTATATCATCTTCATTAGCTGCCTGTAAAAGAAAGAATTATCTGCAAGTTGACCCTTATGAGCTATAAATGTATAAATGGAGAAGGGCCTGATGATCTGAAACACGAATTGAGTTATATGAACTAAACAGGTCACGACGATGATCGAGTGACCGCAACATTCTAATGAATGGTCCAAGAAAGTATTAAAACGTTAGCAGGGAGATCTTTTTCACATCAAGTTCAAAGGCCAAGAGAAGAAAATTAACTTTTTGGGCATATCAGCCGAAGCAAATGTATATTGATGAAAGACAGCAATCAAGGAAAATTGGCAGAGGAAGATAAAAAAGCCTACTTGGACAACACATAGAACTGGACGGGAAAAGGCAGAACAGAAATTTATACAACTAAAGAAAAAAGAAAGGCATTGAAAACTTTGGTGAAGGCGAGATTGCTAGCCGCAAACATTAAAAAAAAAAAACGACGCTGGATAGCGATTGAATGAATGATTATTCATTACTACTACTACTACTACTACTACTACTACTACTACTACTACTACTACTACTACTACTATTATTATTATTACTACTGCCACTACTACTTTATATTGCATCAAGTTCCTCTTTTCATCCCACATTTTCCATCCGACATGCATACTTATTATACATTTAAAAGAAACAAGACCCTGAAAAGCATTTCCAAGGCAGATGAAAACCTTCCATATTACGTGTATTTGATTTTCGTGACCGGGAAAGCCTGGACGGAATTATGCGCTTCCTGACTAATTAGTCGTATCGTAGTACGGATACAGTTTCTCAACTGGCTGTTTTTCAAGCCTAACCAATGCTGTATGTAACTTGTAAGTGGTGTGAAAAAAAAAACGTTGACAAGAGCATTACTATTAAACATAAGTAATATAATAAGTTTAGCAACGTTATCACTCAGCGACAGCAATAGTCTCGTTCGTGCTTCTCTCTTTTATTTTACTTATAATTTTCAAGAGGACCTTAAAAGCAGTTTGCATGGGACTGTGTCAGTACTAACCTTTTTTATGTGTAAAATTCAGAAGGTGGGCTCACATGCGAACTCTTCTGTTGGCAAGGTAGTTTATTCAAACAACTTCAATGGTAAATATAAACATAAAAATCACCATTGTGCAAGTGAAACTACTCTAGAAGAATTAAAAGTTCATGGAACAGTCCCATACCTGCGGGTTTTGTTGTGTTTTTTTGTGTTGATTTTGTTTTGTTAACTAACTGACTAACAATTGTTATAGTCTACATCCACAGATGGACTGCATGGTAGGAATCATGCAAGACGACACAAAATAACCGATTCCCTAATACAATCGCATTGTATACATAGTATACGCATTCAAGAAAAAATAAAATTATCTCATAAAAATACCTAAAGTAGTTGATTTGCCATCATCGCCTGCAGGAAAAATGCAACTCGGAGGCGTTATGATGCTGCTGTGGCAGCTCCTGATCACCAGTGAGATGGTTGGTTTGGAAGCCAACATCGCCGCGGAGGTGATTCTTATGATCGCCAACATCCAAACCCTGGGTGTTCCCATCCGTTACTCATCAGTACCAGGCACAGTGGCGGCTGCAATAGGCATTATTCTTATACCATTCCTGGGATATGTTTTAGACCGGTGGGCTAAATCAAAACGGTCAAAGGCTATCATTCTGGCATTTACCACAACAATACAGCTGCTAGGATCTTTGCTGGTTCTTCTTGCAAATGGTTTAAAACTTGCTCTAACATCTGTTGAAAGCGATGACCGCAATGGAAGCAGCGGCGGGAACCTTACTGACTTTCATCTCTTCCAAAGTGTTTCCTATGACAGTTACAATGACATGTCTGCGACGCGAATGTCGGGATGGATAAATACAGTAAATGCAGTGATTCCCCCATTTTCACCTAGTATTCGAGATTTAAATAACTCTAATGTCTCACAATCACAATTTCAAAATCAATCGTTTTCCTCAAGTATACAATTTCGATTTTCGGTACCGAATAAATCGATGGAAATGACGCATACGTCTTCTTTCACAACCCCTAAATATTTAGATTATCAAGAGCTATCCAGCGACGGTGAAGGATCAATTCCTTTCTATGCATTCATTGGTATGGTGGGTTACACTCTGCTTGACTGTGGTTACGACAGCAGCAATTGTTTCCTCAAAACGTTCGTACTTCACTGCACACCAGTGGAGTATCACGTGAGCGTCATTGTCAAGTCGATCATGGTATCTTCTGTAGGTAAGTTGCCACTGCAAGAAATGCTTAAGATTCATGTTTTGTGTTTTATTCATAAAATTATTAGACCTATGTTAAGTAACCAAACACAAGTCGCTCAGAATGTTTCTGGGTTCGATTGGTTTAAATTTAAAAAAAAACCTGCTATATCATAAAATATTTAATTTCATTTGAAATGAAATATCTTACACCACAGAAAAACTTGAAGAACGTAAAAAAACATTTTAGAAAATGTTAGTGATCTAATATATCAAAATTCTGATTAGGACCTTATATACTTTAGTCGCCTTTTGTATCTTTGTTTTTTTTTTGTTGTTTTTGATTTGTTTTTGTTTTTAAAGAATTTTTCAAGACACATGTTGCACTCTTATTAATGTAGATAAAAATAGAATGCGTTTATTCGTCATCAGCTTACGCACACCTAATAAATTTGTACGACTTTAAAACCGTAACTAACGCGGTTAATAACCTAGAAAAGCATGGCAAAGAGATATTGTTACATTTATGCTACTATCTCTGACCGTTTAAAAAAAGCACAGCTGTAACACTTATCATAAAACTTTTTTAAAAAGATAATGATTTCATTTATATATCAATCTTGCATTATATTCTCTTAGCCATTTGTGGTAGACGGGTTTGTGCCCTCCAAAACATTTAGTCGATAATAATTTCTTTCTTTCTTTCTTTTTATTTTTATACACTATTTGAATCCCTTTCGGGAAATTTGTCTTCGTTACTCAGGGTAACTAGGTCGCCACAGAGCAGCGCCACTAATGCCCCAGCAGACCAGTACATTTGAAACCCGTAGCTGGGTACCCATTTTACAGGTGGGTGGACTGGGGAAAGTTAAACTAAATTGCTTTCCCAAGGCAATTGCAACACGGCATGGTGGGGAATCGAACCCACAACCTCCATATCTCGATTCCGACGCGCTTACCACTCCGCCACGCTGCCACGCTGCCATGCTACCCGTTTCAAGTTTGAACTGGACATAACATCTGTGCACCATTTTGAAGAGCAGGATTTTTAATATCCGATCGTTTAGCCTTCCAGTATACAGAACCAAATTGTTTACGGGTTCTGAAAATTCATTGCAGCATTGTTTAAGATGAATAAATTTTAATTTATATGCCATCTGTTAATCCGTGTCGAGGAGCTATTCGATATTTTCTTTACATAAAGAAAGATGATTCTGATATACCGTATTAATAAAGTGTCCCTCTTTTTGATTGGCGTTAAACTAAAGTCTGAGATTGAATGACATGTTTGTAATAAACAAAAATTGGTCACCCAATCCACCAAATTATACCTAAGTAAGATTCCCAAAAAAATCGAAACCAGTACGTATTTGTTAAATGGTTTAGTAAATAGCCCGACCTTGAACAGATCTGTGGACACCCTCAGATTATTTTGAGCATTGATTAGATCGCGATTAAAATCTTAACCGTTGATGGGGATGCAAGAAAGATCAACTTTTTATGCCTCAAATGGTGTCTTTTATGAACTTTGTATTGTTTTTTTATAGTTACCTCAAAGTCTTGTTTTCTATAAAATTTGTTGTAAAAAAAAACTATTCTCTTAAATAGTAGATGCTTTTCGCTGAATGAAAAAAAGGAAAGGATCTTGCTGGCTTCTTGTTTTCTCACTCTAATATACTCGAATATATTTTTGTATTTCAAAACTTTAGAAACCTTAATATTTAGAAATGTGATTTATGTCTCAGGAGTCTTTGTTGGTTTTTCTCTAAGCATCTCATGGTAAAATAACAAGCATCTGATATGCCTGAGTAAGGCTTGAGCCAGGAAGCGGAATATGAATTTATCACAGCCACAGAAACAAATGAAGATTAACCATGTTACAATCTTCATATTATTTGCCTTTTAGAAGTTCAGAGTAAACCTGAAGGCTAGAAAATTATGTAAGTGATAGCACAATGTTGCTTCGTTTCCGTCAGCTCTTTCAACATGGAGGCTAATTCTAAGTTCTGCCGCAGGGTTAATAGAAGTTGTAAGCTGCTGAGGAAGAAGGTACCTCTTTGTTTTCAAGACTATAAAGTTCTAACTTTTATCTAGAATGCTGTATATGAAAATAAACATAGCTTTCGCATTTTGGTAGCTCCATATTTTTATACTAGATCTAGGCAGTATTTCACTGAGAGGCCGCTCGTCAAAAATTTCATGCCCGTCGGCTTTAGTGAGGGGCCACTCGGGCTTGATGTATGAATTTTGTTCGTAAATCATATGCTGATAATCTTACTCTAAGGTACAGAAGGCTGGTACGGCATTGATTAAACAAAAGATAATTAAAAATGAAGAACCAAAATTCACACAAACTCATATTAGTAAAAAGACACAATATCCCGTGGATAATCAGTTGAATGATTTGAATGAAACAGACTAGGTCACTGTATTAAACTATTACAGTGCGGTTCGAAAGACTTTTTAAAATTTCTTTTTTTTCAATATCGAATAACTTTCTTAAAAGTTATTATAAGTTTCTATAAGTTACTGTGCCCTCTTATGCCAGTATTTAGGCCTAATACTTTTTTGGGTCTGATGGAGGCTTAAAACCTATAATTTACGTATCCGCGTTTTCACTCTTAGAGATGCAATGCTTACCTTATATCTATTTGGTTTAGCTTATATCAACACAACTCTTGAGCGACTTTCATAATTATACTTTTATTCTACTCGTACTTGCCTGTGCAGGAGGTGTCTTGGTGTCCATCCTGGGCTCCATCGACCTGGGCCAAACAATCACAGCAGGCACAAATTACGACAGTAGCTCGGCCCTAGCCTGTCTTGTCACGGCACTGGCCAATATACTCTTGGTGACTGGAGTCCTGACGACGTTTACTTGTGGGTTCTGTTGGGCACCTCCATTTTACAGGTAGAGCGCTATTTAGCAACCAATCACCGAAGTCAAAAAGTGTTTCACATAATTACGATAAGATAAACTTTATTGATCCCAACTTCGGAAATTCATGATAATGTGCACTATCGTCATAAAAACGTACATGTTTACATACAGCCATACATAACATTTTATCGATGTATGATTGTATAATATAAATATAATAGGCCTAAGCGCAGCTGTAAGCTGTATATAAAAATTGCAGGGGTGCCTATATTACTAAAACATACTCTAAGCGCTTGAGATGGATTCCCCGACTCGCCATAATTAATCAATATAATAACTTTATTAACTAACAGAGCAGAGGAGACATCACTGAAGCAGTCTGAGAAGATATTTTAATGCCTTAATTTGGGTGCTCCTTTAACACCTTAGTGAGGCGAAAAATATAAAAAGAGACTTTTTCAAGGACCAAACACCGACCTGCCGAGATAAAGCTCGAACTTCCGGCTTCCCGGTTCCAGAGCCGCTTAACTACACGCCATGGAAGCATGTAAAGAATTGAAAGCTTTTTCTACCTGTCATTAAACAAGAATGACAAAATATAAATTTGTTCTCCCGCATTTTAGCAACGTTTACAAGGGTGCTTTCTTTTCCTTTGTCTAATACTGCTTTCTGTGTCAACATAGCGGTATTGCCTAGTTCCATAATTATTCATCTCTTAGATGAGAACGTCGCGACAAAGCGTCTAGCTGTAATATAATGTTAGCGTTTAACTTATTACCAAAAGGCACCATTCCCACACCCTTTATTAAGAACATGCTTGCTGGGGTCCGCATGAGCTTATCAATATCTTTTTTTTTCTGCACCAGGCTTAAACTCTTGTGCCAAAATCTTAAATTTTTTTCTTAAAACTGAAATTTTTTGTCAATACCATGTTGAATTGTAAATACATATAAATAGTAAATGTCTTGTAAATGTAAGAAATTCAGGCCACAGCAACGATGGCGATGATGAGAGGACGCAGCTTGTAACTTCAACATCCCAGAGCCTAAGTTTTAACCAAAACGGCCGTGTGGCGACTTCTCGCGCATCAAAGCACAACTCGAACCAAAGCTATTCACATTCTAAATACCTTGTGAGTACACCGGTATAGATTTCTTTTTGTTTTGCGGTTGATACCGCGTTTTCAATGCAATTATTGCGTTTTGTATATCAACAAAAACACACACACTATTTATCTCTCTCTCACAGCCTCTCCCTCCTATTCTTTTTCGTCACCCTTTCCTCATTCTCATTAAAATTTGCAATCATTGATTCTAAAAAGAAAAATACTACACAATATATAAAAGATACAGTGAAGAAAGAAAAGCCTGTTCAAACAAATAATATTTCAAGTAGATTGAGCAATGTTATAATAATATTTTACCGCCTTTGGTAGTTTGTTTAAAATGAAAGGAACCAAACATGTTAAAGATACTTCATTAAAAAATTTGCCCTATTAATCTGAGAATGATGTTTTACGTTTATGTATCGCTTATGTCGCTAAACTAAATCCTTTAAAAAGAAAGAAGCTCCAAGATATAGAAACAAAATTCAAGAACTATTGGTCACGTTCTTCAAAATAATTCGGACAAGATTTGAAAAAACCTCACTAATAAGAGGTATGCCTTCTGGAAGTAAGGCAACAATACTCTTCAAAAAATGAATGAACATTTTTTAACCTGTTTTACGTCTATTTCCCTTAAAACAGCTGCTGTGAGAATATACGCATCCACGTATATGTATAAAATGTCTCGCTACCAATCTAAATGAATAAAATTTAGCCATTTTCATTTCAGAAAGCACACATTTATTGTAAAAAAAAGCATTTAAAAAGCTTCTTAACAGTAAAAATTGCATGAATACAAACTTTGTGGAAAGGTATTAGAATTTGTGTTGGTTTAAAAGAAAGAAAGTTGAATGAATCGACTTTTTAAAGCTTTTTCTCAAAATTATGACATCCGGTACATTTAGACTGGTCACGAGACAAGACGAATGCATTTTTATTTTATTTTTTTTTTTGGAGAAGGGGGGGGGGCTATAACTACTAATCGTTACACACTTTTCTTGATTCGTGCCTCTCCTTAGGCCTCAACATCAATGACTATAGAGAGAGATGAGATAGTGGACGCTCTGAGGCTCAACGAGCAGGACCAACCAGGCGTCCGCGGTTTTGTCCGCCGCCAGAAGAAGCAGATCTTGGTCAACACCAGCGCGTTCTTCCTGTGCAGCTCACTCTACTCGTTTGAGGTGTTCGTCGTCAACTTCTTGGGTAAGAGTTGGAGATGACTTTTGTTACCGGTAGATTGTTGGCGCTTCTTGGTTTAGCTGCGGAACAATACTTGACTGCTAAAAAGCCAAGGCTGTCACACAGGAGAATAACTTGGATATCTGGTTGATAGCCGGGGAAGGTTGAAGTAGCGGAGGGAGATGATTGGGCTAAGGTGTGGCCGTATATAGCTTACCCCTTCGGCTATTGGAACTAATTATTATTAATTTTCAAAGTAAAATGTCATTATTTCAGCATAATTAGAAAAGTTCAACACCATCGTTTCACAGAGCTTATGCTTCTTTATTTAGACTTGTGCTTTTTATATGATAATGTGAACAATCATTATGGAATGAAACAAGCCCTTCAGCAGTATTTTAAACCAACAAATTGAGTCTAAATGCGGTGCTCCGTATGAACATGCTCAGTGCAAGCTTAAGGAACGTTAAACTATCGAAATCTACATGTGGTGCCGAACGATTTAAGGAACTGGATATTTCCGAGTACTTGACCACATTTCCAATCAATTTTCGCATAGTTTAAAAGTTATGGTGTTTTTCATGATATCGATTTATGAGACTATCCAAAAAAGTAAAAGAAACACGGTGATGTCCTTTTGGCTTATATAATATGAAAATCAAGATCCAATATGCTCCATTTTTTAAAAATTAGGCCTTCTGGGTTTCTTGTGTTTTAAGTGCGACGACTCAGGACATAGATTAATTAAAATGTCAAAGTAATTTTTCACCAATTTAAAGAGCTTTGTAAGGCCTTTCCAATTATGCTATATAATTCCATATGACAAAATTTCAAATAATAGGCTGATTTTGTGAGACCTTAGACATTTTATAAAAAAGAAGCCAAGGACGCAAAAATGTTTTAAATCCTAATAGCAAACATTAGCAAGTAATAATACCCATTATTGTAACAAAAGTGTCATTAACGCCATTTTATTCTGAAATCTCAAGATAAAAAACAGTGGCAATTTTACAACAAAATTGTGGATTATTCAGCCTTGTTCTAAAATTTGCAACGGTAGGGAGAGCAAGTTATGTTATATGATGTGATATTTCTTCTGTGCAGGGACCCGCGTGTTTCGAGGAGACCCGTCAGCCAGTGTTGATAGTGACAATTATCACAACTATCTGGACGGAGTCGCCGCCGGTTCTCAGGGCACCATGATCTACTACATCACTTTCGCTATCTCCAGTTTACTCCACGAGAAATCCCTGGCATTTTTTGGTGAGCAATGCTTGTACATTTTGCGTTTTTCACTTTCATTATTCTGAACACAGGGTGATGTGTTAATACTGAATGGCGCTGCCGGATTAGATGGCAGTTAATAAGACGTGAAAAGTAAAAGTTTTTATCTAGCGCTCAATCCTCTTAAAGCATCCTAGCGCTTTACATGGGTCCCTTGACAGATCATTTCAACCAATTAACTTTATGAACACATAGAGAAGCAGCAGTCAAACAGCGCGTCACTTTATAGTACTGGCATCATCGCTGCCAGCAGCCGGGTACACATTAAACTGAGGAAGGCGACGAAATGTTTAATAGCCTTTTCCAAGTACTAAACATTAACCATTGTGGAGCAGCGTGGCTCAGTGGTTGGCGCGCCATACTTGTGATCCAGCGGCAACGGGTTCGATTCCCAACCACGAAGCATGTTGTAACTGTCTTAGGAAAGGAATTTTTCTCAGTCCATCCATCTGTAAAATGGGTACTTGGCTAAAGGCAGTGCTTGAAATTATTGGGACGTTAGTATTTGAGCGCCTAACAGGTAGCCGTACTGTAATGGCCTGAAATATGAGTTGAATTTACTTAGGTGTGCATTGTCCTGCTGGGGGTAATATGTGAACTCTTGAGACTGCCTTCGACGGTAGAAGACTACAACCATAAAATTATAAAAAAAAACCCTACAGAGCCAGGAACTAAACTTAGGGCCCATTGGTCCAAAATCCGTTCGTGCACCACTACACCACGACGCCATAGGTTTCAATAAAAAATAACCTCTATTGTTTATAAAAGAGTCTTTAACAAAGTACCTAAAATATGAATCAGAAAAAAAGTATGAGGTAATAAATATATAAAATATAAAAAGAAGCCAAAAGTTTCCGGAAAAACGTTGTATTCATGACGTTTGTTGAAGTAATGGCTTTTCCTTTCTAAAACCAAGAATGATATAAGTCGATTAAAAATAGTTACTTGTGTATTTTTTCAGATTTATGTGACAACAAATTTGATTTATTCAAATCCAAGAACCAGTTTTTTTTTCGAACAGAGATATGAAAATAGCGAAAAATTGCATTACATATACAATATCAAAGCTTAGACCAGCCATCTAGCCCACAATTGAAAAAGTCTCAGTGGTAATACAATAAAACCAACACTGTGAAGAATATCACGTTCTTTCAAATTTTTTCTCAATACGCAATTAGTTTGGATATAAAATTTAACAAAATAAACCATGAGCAAGTGAACTAACACAAGCAGTTTCTGGGTGCGAATCTTGCATAGGAATAGAGACCTTAAGCACACGCACCGTGTCTCACTACGCGTACGTGAAAATCGGGAAAGCAGATAAAGGAAACTATAAAAATAATGAAACCAGTTTCTAAAAATAGACCCACAGACGTTCCCGTCAAGCTCACGCGTTGGCTGCTTAAAGTCTGTAAAATCTTATGGAACATACAAAGAAATGATGTCTTGGAAGTGCTACCTATTAACTCGCAATACCAACTACATATAGCAGAAAGGTCGATGACTTTCTTAAAATGCCTTAGCTTAGTGTCATATTTCCTAGTAGTACTATTATAATTATTTT
Organism: Elysia marginata; assembly: GCA_019649035.1. Classification (NCBI taxonomy): domain Eukaryota; kingdom Metazoa; phylum Mollusca; class Gastropoda; family Plakobranchidae; genus Elysia; species Elysia marginata. Next base: position 777,082 of record BMAT01002771.1, on the reverse strand, counting down.
AATAATGCCACTATTACCATTGCTACTGCTAATAATATAGCTGTCATGTTTCTACTTTTGTCAATGATTTGCATATCTTGTCCATTAGGGTGGAAAAAAGAGTCACTTTTCACAGCCTTTTTGTACGGGGTGCTTTGCATGGCGTCCGCTATCACCGAAGAACTCTGGCTTTTCTATGTAGTCTCTGTATGGACTGGGATGTTCAGAGCAGTGGCGGTATCGGTGCCCTACATTCTGGCCAATCAAATCTCTGCCGAGCAGGTCGGTCAACATGGTCAATATCCTACTTTACAATAAAATTATGATAGAGTCTCGTTATAAGAAAAGCTTAGAAAAAGACAGCAAAAAAAACAAAAAACTATTGGAATAAAATAGCGTAGGTCTACTTATAAGGGTACATATCGAGTTTTCTATTTCATAAACAAATAATTAGGTACTTTTCCCCGTTATGCCTTGGTCCTATTGTCTATAAAATGATCCCGTTGGTTAGATGTGCTTTTAATAATCGATTTTTATTTAAATGTTTATTCGTTTGTTAATTCTATTTTTAGGCAGGGTGGGGGAGTGGGGTAACAAGTTTTTAAAGTTCTATGTATTTTAGATCTTTCCTTTTTTTCCGCATGTTAATAGTCAATAAAGTATCGATATTTTTTTATTCTATACCATTTGGTTTATATTGCTTGAGATTCTGTTGCGATTTTAGTTGTACTAGGTACTTTTGTGTTGACCTATTTGTATTTTATATATCGTTCCAGATATAGATTATAATCTTTCAACAGTTTTATAAAAACTAAACCCATAAATGTATTTATCTCTTAACGAATTCCTGAAAATAAATTAAAAAAACTAATTATTTTTGGACGAACCTGCTATTGCTGTTTAACAAAATGATTTTTTAAGAAATCTGCAAAATGGCCTTGGGCGGTCGTCTACTGTTATTTTATATTGTGTTCGTCAAAAGTATTTGATTCTCCTTTATCGTGCACAAGAAGATTTTGTAAAAAGTAAGTTCACAGCTGCTCCAAACTAGATCTAACGTTACTAATTTTTTTTTCAATATCAGAACGGTGGCAAAAGTTCGGGTACCGCCATTGCCCTGGTCGCAGCTATGTTGCCGTGTGGATTCGTGGTCTGCTCGGCTATAATGGGACCTCTGATCGACGCCACGGGAACCGCTGCCGTCAGCATGTATTATTCCGGCGCCTGTGCTTTTCTCGGCTGTATCAGTATTGCGATGCTGAAAACTTAAATATACAACCATAGATGTGGGGTTTTGTCTTTCTTTTATGTATGAGATGATATAATTAACCACCCGGTATCCATGATCGATTTTATGGCTTGGGTACAAATGATAAATAAACGAAGAAGATGATGTAAACATAATAAAAACGATAAAAAAAGGAAAAGGAACCACCAATAAATTGTACTAAAATGACGGACATTGTTGTGTCTTCTCTTTATACATTTTTACATGCATGTGGTGTCGAAACAAGTACAAACAAGACAATAAAGATAACTTTGGCGTACTTACTTATCAAAAAGGTTTTCTTTTTTAGGGAAATATGATCTTTCATGTAAGTGTTCATTGTTTGCAGAACGCATCATTATCATTGAGGATACTAATAAACATGAGACTATAATTTCCAGGAAAAAACAAGGTTATAAAATCTCCAATATAAACATAATAAACGGCAGCTACCAGTAAAAAGAAATTAGCTTGGTTTCATCATGCCAGTAGCAATTTTGCATAACTTACAATTCCCATTTCAATGTTCAGCGTCGCTTTCAAAAAGGCTACTTTGCCTTTTCAACGTTAGGAATAAAGAAAAGCTAAAATGTATTTTTATTTCTCCTCAACAGTCACTCACACACATGCGCATGCACAATTTCAAGTAATTAATAATATAAATTAACAATAAAGTGATTGAAAGGACTCTTTATTAATGTTGCATAAGGATAAAGTTAGTTTAAAAGTATTGTCAATTCACGCATATTTTTGAGGATTAAATAGTTTAGTATTCATTGTATCTGCAGAAATGAGATGTCAAAAGGCATGAAAAAAATTATGTTGATATAATGGATGAGAACGCACTCATGCCAACCTAAATTGACCCTTAGCAGTAAACAATGAATGAAGTTATAATGCTTGCTTAGCCTTATAATTGGTCATGTAATGAATCTGGCTTAGGCATGAAGAATACAAAAGTTATCACCAGCACTGGCGGTAAACAAAAGCGCTGTGCCCTATTATTAAATTTTACGGACAAGGCCTAGGGACGTCAGCTTTGCCTTGGAAAGGCTTATTATGCCTGTAGTCCGTTCCAACGTTAAAGAGAGAGAGAGAGAGAGAGAGAGAGAGAGAGAGAAAGAGAGAGAGAGAGAGAGAGAGAGAGGGAGCGAGAGACAGAGAGAGAGAACCATCTCAGCTTTTGACACTATAGCTTTTCCATATCTATACTTTGCGTAGAGGCATTAATCAATTTTTTAGTCACATAGTTTGTGTTCAATGTCATCCAAAGCGCCTCATCGTTTTGTTCATTTTTAGGACTTTAATATAATGTTCCCGCAAACCCTCTATCGCAATTTAAGCTGAAAAAGCTCATTGGACCATTTGCATGCTACGCGTTTTTACATGTGTTTCTTTGTACCTGCTAACATTACTCACTTAATCTTTCGATACACGAGGCTGTGGCAAAAAGTTATCATAATTTTGGCTGTGATTGAAGTTGAAGGGCCCAGGGCAAGAGGAGCGTAAGTGCTATTTAGGCGGTTTTCAGGTTTCATGCTGAAAGGTACTGATTATTTGCCTTGTTAACGTCGGTGAAATATCTTGAGAATAAGAAAGGCCTAATCCCCCTTTCTAAGGGCTGTCAGGCTCTGAATAACTGGACATAAAGTGCAAATTGAAAATTTTAGACCCGGTCTTCTCAAAAGCGATATTTGGTAATCAGGCTCTTCTTGAACTGGTTCCTTCATTTGTAGCTAACAAGGTCAACGAAAAATAACCGAAATGGCATTGGCAAAAAGGAATTGATTGCAAAAACTTATTACAATTAAATATTACTGGTGACAAAGGAAATGGAATTAGTTAAACCGAGTTAATTGCAAAGTCTGTTGGGGTGAAAGCTCCAACCTAGCACTCTTTCGTTTATTATAGTGATCGTAAATTAAACCAAATCATCTGAATCATATAGTTCCATTGAATTTTTTTAGAAAGGGGAAGAAGAGTAAATGCTTGTTTGCAATGAAGTGCAAAGTTGCTGTTGCAGATTCTGTGCTTAAGTAAATAAAACACTGAGTGAAACATCTAAGTGGAAACACGTCATCAGGGACTTGTGCATAATTATGTGTCTGTGATGCCGTATATTTAGGCGGATGTGGTTGTGTTTGGCAGCAAGTTTTACTTTCACTTTGACTGGCGTACTTTAAAATTTTCTTGATATCTCAAGATATATGGAAATCTTTTCAAAGGGAGAGTTGGGATTTTATCTCGTAACGTTTTACCATATCTTGGGACGGTTTCATAATACTTTCGCAAGCCGTTCTTGTCAGTTCAACAATGAATCATATTGCCGAGAAAAAAGGGGGAAAGAAAAAAAACGACTGAGGTTTATAGGGGCCGGTCCTGTTTATTTCAAAGAGCAAGATGTTGGAAACTACTGCGCCATAATTGATAATCCAAAAGTTACGATGAAAATTCTTTTATTTTATACGTTTTTCTGTAAAAAAAATATGCACATTCCCTGACTAGTATGGTCATTGTTATGGTTGGAGTTTCTAATTTTCTTTTATCATTAAAACAATCTAATGATTGGCTCGCCTTAACATTTATTTCTATTTTAAAGAAACCCTCAAGAGTATTGCGATGTAGCACACAGGAAGAACTGGTTGTAGATATGACTTAGTAACACCACCTTTTCTCAATCCACGCACCGGCTCCGAGGCCTAGCGGTAAGACACTCGCTCAGAGATCGGGAGGTGCGTGGTTCGATCCCCGGCCATGTCAAACCAAGGACTTTAAAATTGGTATAAGCAGCTGATCCGCCTAGTGTCTGACATTATTGATTAAGTGTTATATCTAGTCGGCCTGGTTTCAGGATAACGTGACTGGATGTGGTGTACGCAAGCGCTCCTTACATCACAGGGTGGCAGCACGCTTTCAAATGTCCCCACTGCCGTCTCTGATATTACCTCGCAGTTTACTGAGACGTTAAAAATTCAAAACAACCAAAAACAACCAATCTTAATCTATCCAACTAGTCACAGTGGTGCAAATGTTCCTTTTTTTAAAAATTAAACCCGAGCCCAACTGACTCAGAATATACATCACTACTCACAAAACATAATATGACGACAAATTACCATTGTAACAGCTAGAATTATGAGCTAACTATTTATTTCCCATAAAACGCCCGACTGGGCCCTTAAGCATGTATGACACAGAGCCTATGATCTCTATTGGCTGGACCGTACGATCACTGCGCACGGTCACCTCAAAATCTGCTCGCGCTTTATTCTGTACAACAGAAGAACCCACGGTCTCTTCATACTCAACCTAGGCCATCGTAGGACAAGACGAGTACTCCAACACGAGTAGATATCATATTCCTTATAATTTGTATGCAACTTTTTTTTGGGCCAGTCCAAAACAGGAAAGTGCTAGCTGAGTTCTCATGTGCCCTAACTCTCCTAAGAACTTAAGAGAGATAAATCATTAGAACTCTCATGCACAAGTTTGTTTACATTTTGGCTGACAGGCCTTTTGAGTACGGTGGCCTAGGACTGAACATACTAGTACCAAAGAGAATCGAAAAGCGAGCAAGAGGGAGAACTGAGCCTAATTCTCTGTGACAACAGTGCTAACAAAAGCGTTTGTCTTTAGAGCCGGTAAACAAAGCATACGCCTAGTGGTTTAGTGTAGGCTGTAGTAGTATGTGTGTTTGTACTTGCCGCTATTATCTTTTGAATTTGCCGGCTCTATTTCTGTTGCTATGCAGCCATTCGTTTACGTTTAGTCAGCATCGCTAGGCTCTCTTGCTCTCCAAACTCTTTGCTAGTACGTTCAATGTGCACGGTCACCTCAAAACCTGCCTAAGATACAACCTCGTGCCGTGAGCGTGTACGGTTACCCGTATGGACTCTGAGATCTTTGCGGTCAGCTTGTGCGGTACCTACGGTCAGCTTGTACTTGTAAGGTCCGACGGTTTCGCATTCGGATTCTTGAATTTCTAGAATTGCATAGAAGAAGAACTGTGAAATAAACAGCTTCATTCATTTCACAAAAAGCATAGGGTTAGGTTTTAACGATTGCTTCGGTCTCTACATTGAGCCTGACGCTAACAAAAAAAAAAGAAAAACCCCAAAAATCGACTATTTTTTACCGTCAATACGGTTCGTGTGATGATGCCTCCAGTTACCTTACTATCTATACGGTCACCTAACCGTAGAAACTGTTAAGGCAGTGTGATACAGGCTTAACGCGGGCCGTTTTTTTGAATAGATAAAATAAGATAGATATTATTTATCACGCACGATTTGTAAAAACACTGGACAGCTGTTATTAATTATTTGCTTTGCACTCAGAATCCAAAGTGCTTGTTGATTGTACCGATGTATTTTCTTTCTCGACCTTTAACCTCTTTGACCGATGTAAGAAACTTGTTGTAAAAGGGCCTTCTTGACCTTTAACCTTGTTTTTTGTGTGCAATATAAAGCTTTGTGTGTTTCTTTATATCCCTGTTGCTCAAAATAAGTCCAAACAATTATCTGCTTTAACTAGGAGTGGTAGTGCCGACCTCAGCTTGAAAATGATAACGTGGACTCGGGTTCCATATGGTGGAAAAGCGTGCCTGATCTAGTTATGGTCAAAAGGTGATTCAGCCTTAAATCTAGAGATGAAGTGCCATCGTGTGCTCACTAGCTTGCCAAATGACAGATGTGGAAGAGTCTGGCTTTCTATCATTATGTACAGGCCCCTACTTTATCAATCAATTTATCTATCTATCTTTCTATCTATAATATCTATCTATCTATCTCTCTATCTATCTATATCTAATTGTCTGCTTGTCCATCTATCTTTTTGTCAATATCTAATTATAGAAGCACCTATCTCAGAAGACTGTTAATATTCTCGATGTAACCCTTGATCTAAAGAACGACTCGTACAAACCCTATAAGAAACTAAGGAACAACGTTCGTAGCATCCACAAGATAATGCAGCAACCTCCCTCCTGCTGTCAATTTAAACCTACCAAAAAGCATCATGAAAAGAATAAACCTGAATTCGAAAAAAAGACAAAATTTCCAACCACGCATCCCCTATATACGCAAAGGCTCTGAAAATAAGCGGGTTCAACCAAACCTTTGAATTCGGAAAAGTCAAAGAAGAGATTAACAAGAACAAAAGAGGACAAAAAAGTAATAGGGAAATAACCTGGTTCAACCCTCGATCCAACGACAGACCGACGTTTTTCAAAGACAAACAGCCTACACAAAATCTTCAATAGAAACACCATGAAACACAATAGAAACACATTTGTATGGCCAACATCAGCCAAACAATTGAGAACCACAACAAGAAATCATTCCAACAGCACTTTAATGAAAAGGCATATAAGAAACAATGTGCAACTGTGGATAAAAAGAAAACTGCCCACTGAAAGGACATTGACTCACTAAGTGCATCGGTTGTAAGGCCACTGTAACGGAGTCAATAACAGATAACCAAAATAACATAATTATATAAGACTTCCACAAAACACTTTTAAGACCAGGTATAACCAACACAAGTCATCCTACAAACTAAAACATTAGAAATCTTCTACCAGTAGGCATACCACACTTAGCGGGCACATTTAGGCCATAAAAGACAAAAACATTTGAAACAAAATTGAATGGCAGATATTTAAATAAAAGCAAGACCTTATACGCCTGGGAAAAAGCATAATCGTTGCGCCCAGAAAAAAAAAGAACTCCTGTCTATCAAAATCAGTCTCACCCTCAATTCGATTTTTCCCCACTTACCTACGCCTTTTAATCTTGTTTCCTCAATAAGAGTATTGTCTTGACAAACATGGCCACTAAAATCTTATGATAATTATGCGTTTTGCTAAATTCATGCATGTAAAAGGAGTCATCTAAATGATGTCGTCAAAGAGATTGAATGAGCTATATAAATGTCTATGGACGACACAAAGTGAAAACAAAAGTCTTTTGGCCAGCAAGAGCGCATTGCTTTAAATAGTTAGTGGCTAATCAAAGAGTGACGAATTTCCAGTGAAAATAAAACACATTCATAATTTCGAACAAAAAGAACAAACGGTTCGAGAGTCATGGCTAGCTCTAGCTGTGTTTTTTTTACGGTGTGAAACCCGACCCTTTGTTTATCACGTTTTCGTCAAGGCAGAAGTGAGCGCAACGTTAGGAATACGTTAAGGTACAGTACATGATTAGTATAGTCTTGCACTTGAAGACTATGATAAAGAAGACAAGGACGTGGACATTCAGATGTGTTACTGTCACAAAACTACCAACATTTTTGAGGCAAGTTGCTCTGACTGGCTATAGTAGGCTTCGGTCAAGATAGCAATATAGTCTACGAGTGGCATACAAAAAAATCTAAGAGTCAGGGTCAACTAAAGGGCAGGAAGATGAGCAAAACATAATAGCCGCAGCCATCGGATGCCACTAGATGGGTCGCACTATCACAGTTTGCTGGAAAAACAAAAGATAAGAGCTGTTCCTAGGGCATAATTTTCAAAAAGAAGACAAAGCTCATTCGCATATAAAGCTATTGCACACGCAGTTTTGGTTGCTATTCTTTTTTAAACTTTGAGTGACACTAGCGTTGAATCGAACCAGCATGCGGCCCTTCTGTTTAGCGTTAGTTTTGTGCAGTATTTTTGCAAGTGAAAGTCCTGTTAGAGCGGACATAGCGGAAGGTGTATCATCCACCATCACACCTGTCTCTGCTTCTGATTCTGTCAGTGTCGGCAACATCGATCCAATATCTACCGCGGGTAAGAGCAGTAAGGTCGCCACCCATAAGGGCAACTCGCTGTTTCCGAACTTTGTAAAGTTTTTTAAAGTAGAATTTTAAAACGGACATCTCTTTAAGTATTGCGAATATGACCTTAACTTTAAAAAAAATTAACGTGAAGTTCTCTCCTACCCTTTCAATCTCTTTCTATAAGTGTATATTTCTCTCTATTTCATTCTCTGTTTCTCTCTCTCAGCTTTTATTTTTCTCTTCGCTTTGCCTTTTTAATATTCTCTTACTTTACCTTTCTCCATGTCATTCGCTCCGTTAATTGTGCACTCCACCCCTCCCCTTTTTTTTTCTCTCTATCTTCCTCAATGTGATCGCTCCAAATCAATCGTGAATTTTCGTTTTGAAAATTT
>BMAT01002771.1:734422-748168 GCA_019649035.1 Elysia marginata | reverse complement strand
CTTCTTCTTCTTCTTCTTCTCTTTTTCTCTATCTTCTTCTTCTTCTTCTCCTCTCTTTCTCTATCTTCTTTTTCTTCCTGCATTGGTAATGAGTCTCAAAAACATGAAATCAATACATGTACTGTTTTTTTTAAATTTTTTTTTTATCCACAAAGTACCTGTTTCGTACAGTTTTTTTTTATTCCCATAAAAAATATTTTGTACAGACATTCAATCTTGTGTACTTGAGTATGCCTTTAACATACAAATTGGTGACCTATTAACACGTAAATTGGTGACATACATGAAAATTCCAGAGATTATGGCTATAAAAAACAGCTTAACCTGTTTCAAATTATTTATTTATCCACTAATTAGTACCTCCCTGCAGTACAATTGTCTCAAACAAATACAAGAATCATGTAGCCGCCGATACCACTTTTACCTTTTAATCTACTGTTTTCTTCCCCACACGATTATGAAGTAGGCTATTATTGTCAACAGTCGGATTCCGTCGAGCGTGAGTGTGAAGCCAACAAGCAACTGGCCCGCACCAGGTGTGACACTACATTACTCATTCCGTTGGTTTTTCCTATACCTGAACGAAGGCGTTTACTCACGCTTGAAGTCCTAGTAAAGAAAGTAGATAAAGAAAAGTAACGGTTTTTATGCTTTGCATAGACCAGGCTTTGAAGATCATTGTTGGTTAAGTCGTTCTTCTATTTTGTGGACACCTCATAGCAGCAGCAGCAGCTGTGTACTGAACGTGATCTGTCGTTGAATACCACATTACCTTGCCTTGAATGAACTTAGGTGTTGAAAAACAGAATATCGATCTTGAAAAATCAAATCCGCATACAGGCGGATTGCAAGGTTATTTTGTATTAGTGCTGATGATATTGCCAGCTGTTGGAAACAAACAGTCATTTATTCACGCCATTCGGACGGTGCATATTTATTAATTTTTGGATTCTAAATATTTTTGCAGTCTGTTGTGTTCAAATGTACCTTTTCAATGGACTTATTTTAAACGCATGATTCTCTGGATTATTATCAACAGCTAAGTTTATTAACTTTGATTTGAATGATGTACAAGGAGAATTATAATTGAAAAGAAATTTTTAAAGCAAAATATTTTGTGCGTTTCAGTGAAGTTGATAAGAGAATAAGTTACCTCCAGATGCGTTGTAAATTACTGGTTAAAGCAATAAAAAAAAACCCAATGTTCTCTATAAATTGATAATGGTGCTGTGTCAAGCCTTGGAAACTTAACGCTCCAGTTATCTTTGTGAATAGAGATTGTGATGATTATAATGACATTCAAACCTGCATTATATTGCTTTGTCAGTCTGCCAGTCGTGTACAAGTTTTCCTTGACACAACCGTTTTTAAAGGATTTGACAGAACAAAGGGATTACCGTTAGGTTGTAAGCTAATTTGCATGGGCCTTGCTTTTTTTATTCAACGGAATTGACAGGTTTAGGGCGCAAGTTTGAGAGTTCCGTTTCGGGTCTAAACACCAAACTTGCACCGCCTTAAAGTGCAAAGCATAAGTTCAAAAACTGTGATATATTGTCAAACAAAACGTCCTTGTATGGCCCCGGTGAAACGCGCTGCTTCGGATAAGGCTGTAGAGGACAAAATTAATGATCATAGATTCAAATAGAGACATACACCACGCCCAGGCATAACACTGCGGTCCATTTATTTGTATGACGGAGAAGAGGGAGCAGGGGGCGGGGGGTATATGTGAATAACTGAATATGGATGTATTATGGAAGGCCTCTGGAAGATGTACTTATTTGCGTATTTACCTTTTGCGGCCCTGGCTTTACATTTATACAAAACATCTTTATTTTCTTTATCAGCTTAACCGTTACCTTCTTATTCAGTGTTAGATGACCTGAAAAAAGTTTCTTTCACTCCGAAACTTCTAAAGTCGTAGAAACCATACACCAAATATATGATGGGTTTATAGCTTAGGGTTAATAAGCCTCTCTAAGTTCTCAGCCTTATTAAGTAATACAACAATAGTTGCCTTTTGACTTAAGCATCGTACTCATTACCTTTGTTCAAGTTTTAGTGAGCCGAAAATCTCCAACACAAAACGGTCGTATTTTGCTTCCATTAATCTTGCGCAAACCTTAAATGCAGTAAATTTTGATAAAAGAAGCGATGATGTTAAAATATCAGCCTCACTGTACATACAACATGTCAAAGATACAGTAACCTAATTATTCTTGAGCCGTCAATGTTAGTGTTACGTTATCCTACTTTGACCGAAAATTAAGTTAGGACTTCTTAAAGCCAGTGAGTCTATTACAGACAAAATTATTATCGTAATATAAAAATACAATGAAGCTACATACAAATTATGAGATAATCGTGCTTGGCTCTAAAATGGCTTTTGAGAAGAGCTAATGTGATAACTGTTTTTCACACGAATTCTCATTTTCTGAAGTTTAATTTATAAACCGATGTGCGTTAAACCATAACAAAACAACAGGTCAAAAACAGCAAGCAGGGAAAAGGATTTTGAAAATCCTGATTGGAATGCGTCATGTCATATTGTTTTCTTTATTCTTTTTATTTAGCCACTTAAACTGAGTGGAAGCAAACGGACAAAAGCACACAATTGGCGCGAGAACAGACACAGAATCAGGACAGTGCAGCCTGTCTGAGATAAAAGTAAACAAACGACTGTTGATCAGAAAGCTCCAAAATTACGCAATACAGTATGTTTTAACCTTCGAAAACTGGACCCCGTTAAATTTGTGACTGCTCAGTGCTCAGTGACGTCAGTCTTGTTAACAAATACAAGATATTTAATTCATCGCTTTCAAATAATATGCAGTAGTAGGACTAAACTGTTCTATTTTCTTCTGAAACAATGGTTCTCATGTATATCCTGGAAGATATTGATGGGATAAAGTTTTACTTGTGCTTTCTCTCATACAATAACAAGATAACAGCTGGAAATTGATAGATTTCATATTGTTTTTTTTAAAATTAAGTTCAGATAAAAGACAATGTCAAACGAAGTAAATGCTAGTTTTAGTTTGAATTAATTAATACGCAAGCTTCACACCTAAAACTTATACATGTACACGTTGGAAGAAAATGTTCATTGAGTTTTTAAAACATTAAATCTGTGTGTCCGATCTGCTTTGCTACGCCTGCGAATCAATTGGGGTGTGTTTATTTTAAGTATTAGATTTCCCCCCTATACTTGCTAGCATCCAAAAACGTCATTTCTTGATGTGCTGCTTTTTGGGGTTATATTATCTCTTAAGGTTCTGTTGAGAACCTGAAATGAAATTGCAATGTTTACTCCTTCTTTCCCTTTAGATGCTTATGTCACGCCCACCTTAATCCACCTGCATAAATTATATTGATTATTGAATACCGTTAGTTTCTATCATAACGCTCAATCGAAAATATGCCGTGAGTCATGATTAAAATTATTATTTTTTTCTATGGGGCTGCGGTGAAGTTTTTTTCTGTTACCTTTTTTTCAAATATTATTAGGGGAGTGTTTGCTCTCTTCGTTTAACCAAAGACACTGTTTGGTTTAACGTAGGCCTATCTCAAGTGGGTTATTCTGTCATCCCTTTACGTAATTTTTTATTTCCTGCGCAAAATCCCTTCAAACCTTAAACAATAATGAATAATGGAAAGGGGATCTATTTTTGGAGGTAAAAAGCAAACAGTGGCTGTTGGGTGAAAGGAAAATCTGAACAAGTTCAAACAGTAAAGTGGAATCGCATTGTGTTGTCTATAAGAGCCGAGAGGAAGAGGAAATAAGGCGATAGTAAAGGTAGAAAGAATAAGAGAAAATACTCAGTGGTTTGTAGAAAAATAAAAATATGAGCACATAATACATTATAGATACAAAATTGATTGAAAATAATTACATGTATATTCATGATGTATAACTTCTTCTTTTTACGATATATAGAAACACCCATGAAAGACAATTTGGAAATACATATCCTTAATCACAACTACTTCGAACATTTGAAGTTTAAAGCCTATTTTCGCCTTTTAAAAAGCCGTTCTTGTTAGAAACAGTAAAGGTATAGACATGGTAATTAAATGATGAATAATTAAATAATGGCTTAATGGGATAGCATGGAGCATACCTCACCAAGTTTTTCTCTTTCCGGTATATAATTTTGCAATTTCCGTGTTATTATTTTAGAAATTGGAAGAAAAAACAAGGTTTTAAACCTTATGTTTTGTCTATAGGTAGCTATGGTTATGAAGTATAGAGAGCAGAGTGAATGGAATATGAGTTAACAATGAAATCGAAAATGTATATGTACGCCGTCATGGCCTAGTGGTAGACAATTAGCTCTAGGGCAAAAGATCCGGTGTTCAATCCCTGGCTTGGCAGGTCTGCTTTTAGGGAAGGCAATGTACACACATAACCTCACGCCTACGCAGATGTTAAATGAGTCCCAGATGATAGCCGTGAAAGATCTTACTATTATGCTAGGAGAATGCGCTTTAAATGCTATGCATTTGTGAGTTTTAATGACAATTGGGTTGATATGACTTTTTTGGGGGTCCGATATAAAGCGCTTAGAGCTTTCTAGTGGATTAGGTTCTGTATACAAGTTCTCTTTACTTTTTACTTTATACATTAATTGGCCAAAAAAATTACAAAGAAAAAGATAAAAGTTGAGAAATGTAGAAAAGCATAAGGTAACTTTGTTTTCGGAAAAAAATTAAAGAAGCAAGAGAGAGAGAGAGAGAGAGAGAGAGAAGGGGGAGAGAGGGGGGTCAATAAATAGCGACTGTGCAATAAAGGCGATATGTTCTTGATTATTATCAAAAGTATATCTTGTGACGGCTACCTCTGAGCTCGACAAATATGCAGTTCCGAACACTTAAAACTTCTTGATAACTCGCAAAATGACTGAAGGTGATAAACGCATGGCTTTGCACCGTACTGATATTACGACAATCAGACTGTAAGCATTCCATTGACGTAAGCCTCACCGGTATCTTATCAAACGTTGCGGTAGGAAGATGGGTGACTCATGATCTTTACAAAGATATTGAGCCAGTCAGCCAGTAATACATGACATTTTACTTATCCCGTTGAAAAACGTTGAGAAAAATGCGTTTTTTTTTAAATCACGCAAAAGGTTCGCCTTAGTACGGTAGCTTTCCGGTTGATTTGATACTTTTGTAAACAATAATTCATTCTATAGGTTTACATCAATCCTAATATGTACTTTGTTGAAGATAATGCCGTGAAAATACTCCATTACTCTAGAGTAATGTTGTAATTTGCAAAACGTGTGGAAACCGAGAAGACCAGAGCTAAACGGGTGTGGTTTAGGCCTCGGGTGTTGCACGCGAGTCGTGAGTAAACTACTTTTGAAATGTATTGAAACAAGAGGGAGAAAAAAAAAGAGTAGGAAGTACAACTGCCTTAAAAGTTAACTGAGGGTATTGAGCGTAGACAAACGTGGGGAAAAGAGACATGAATGAGCAGTTTCATTGCGTATGTATACGTGTGTAGAGAAGGTAAAACAGGGGAAAACTTTCTTGCTTTTAAATGTCAGAGCATAATCCTGGTTCTCTCTCTCTCTCTCTCTCTCTCTCTCTCTCTCTCTTTCTTTCTCTCTCTCTCTCACTCTTTCTCTCTCTCTATCTCTCTCTTTCTCTCTTTCACTCTCTGTAGATCTATCTATCTATTTATTCATCTATATATGCAACTATCTGCCTTCTGTCTAAAAGTCTGTTATCTAAATATCTGTCTGTTTATAACATAATTGTACTCCTCTGTAGGTCTCTTTAGATGTAAGCCTGTATATTCTATATGCCAAAAATAGGGTGGGCGGGGTCTGTGTGGTGGTGATACGCTAAAGTTTTTCTCTACAGGTGCAGATAGCCCAGAATATAAAGCAAAGTTTTGCTATTGTCTTGTTGGGAAAAGAAATTGGAACGAAGATTACGATTTCCTTGGCGATAAGAGTAAGTAAAAATTGAATGTAATGCGTGAACTCTGAAGAAGAAAAAAAAGAACAAGGACAGAAACTATACAATTACACAAAAGATAAAGGAAAGAGTGATGAGTGACAGATGTAAAAGAATAATGTTGATCCCAGAGTAAGCAAAGAAAGAGCTGATAAGTAGTGTAGCTAACTGGGCACCCCACGGTTCCCTGAAGAGCTGTAGAGTAGACAACAGTGTAAAGCATACATAGACTGTGTAAACCCATCTCTCGCGCGTGTTAGCACCTTGGCACGTGTACTCTTTCATTCCACTTCGTCAGCTGGCCAGACAATAAAAATAATAATGATAATAATGTCAAGGTAGAAACTCACTCACACCACGTCGTGTGGTACCGGTAGTTAGTTATGCGGCCTTTCTTGTAAGAATGATGTTGAAGTCTTCCGCGGGTAACTCTGGGATGCCTCTTAAGCTTAGAGGAGACAATGAGTACCACTACACCAGGCCTCCGTGTATTATCTGCTCACAGTAGGCCTAAATACCACAATAACAGCCAACACCCGATTCTCGAGAGCTACAAAGTTAGCGTAGAAATAAGCATGGCTACAACTTTATCTTTATGTTTATGCTAATATGATAAAAAATAAAACAAGCAAAACTAACGTGATGTGTATAATTTATATTACATTGCCTACACAAACCCCTATAAAATCTTATCCATCCAATGTTACACTTCTTTAATAGATGTAAATTTTTATCAACAAGTTGCTACTTTTCCTTTGTGTAGATTTATTGCTTGTGATGGATTGTAGATAGACCTTCTTACTAACGTTATTAGAAAANNNNCCCCCCCCCCATACCCCTTAAAAAGCTTTTACTCCTCATACACATCTTCCCCCCTCATTCCCAGTTCATCTCTCTCTCTCTCTATCTTTCTCTCTCTCTCCATATCTCTCTGTCCGACTCTCGTATTCTCTTTCTCTCTTTTTTCATCTCCCTTCTCTGTGCAACTCTCTTACACTGATTTGTAGGTTTTTTTATGACCTCGGGTATGGGTTACGTTTTTGCCCATAATTAAGCCAACTGATTAAACATTTGTAGGTAGTTTTTTTTCCTCTTTACGTACCTTCCTAAAAATACACATTTGCCATTACAGTTTCCTGTAGGCTGCGATCTTATCTACCTCACTTTCCTGTTTTCCTCCCTTGCCTTTTACTTTCACCTCCCAATGCAATTCTTTCATATTCCTTTAGTCTCCGAAGGTCGTTGCAGGTTTTATGGTTGTTGCTATACGAGTGTATGACTCTTTACGTTATGACCTGAAAGAGACGGATCAGCCGACCAGCCGTTACAGGTAAATGCATTAGGCCGACTGTACCTGTCTATTCTACGAAAAACGTTCAATCTACCCCACCTCGCCTCCATTCTTACCCCCTACCCCCTTTTTTTTCTTCACACAGTCACACATACAGCCCAGCTTCATTGTAATGCAATAGATCTCTATTATAATAGATTTATACGTTCGGTCAGGTCGGTGATGCAGGCTGAAATGTGGTGAGGCCTGATCGCACAGTAGAAGAACCTGAGAAACTTCAGTCTACAGCAGAGACCAGCCGGCGGGCAGAAAAGCGCTTTTTTCGACCATTATATTTATTTTTCGGTATCTTCCTCCTCTCACTTAGGACGATAGGGAAACATTTCGACCCAAGTGCCAAATGAAAGAAAAATAGCCTAACATCTCATTTGCTCAGAAGTTGATAGGAAAGTAAGATCTATCTAAAGTTTTCACGAAGAAGGCAAGTAGTGTTTTTCTTCTAGTTCCAGTGTCCATTAATTTTTTGTTGTGTTCTTCAACAGACTGGGACGTACAGCCGGTAAGGAGAAGGTAGTTCAACTGGTATAATTTTAGGGGTATGTTCTACTTTGATGCATTATATAGATGAAGGCATTAGTTACTTCATCAGCACAGAAGTTTGTGACCTAGTCTACTGTGTTAGTAAGTGCAAAGTACATGTATCAAGTATTATGTCTTAAACCAACTTGACAGCACCCACGAGTAGGGTAGTAAAAGATGTTATCTCTAAGATGACTCAGAAATGTAGTAAGTTCAAGAATCCTACAGGATCGCCAGGTGTGTAGCAAAAGATAAAACAAGAAAAGCTATCTACGGCTGTGTTGTGTACTTTAAGCACAAAAAAGGAACAAAGATAAAGATAATATCTATGGTATTTTTTTTTCATTCTTCTTTTTCTGTGCTTGGACATTTCGGATTTATTGTAAGTACCCTATCCTCAATAATCTTTGATAATGTCTATGTGTATAAAATATAATTATAGCTATTAACACGATTTATTGACAGCTACGGCTTTGGAAGTTTTAGGCTATTAGTTTTCAAAAGGAAATTAAAAAAGAGAAAGAAAATTTCCAGTACTTCAAAGTTATTTTGATTCTTAAAAATTGCAAAGGAAAGTATCGTACACGAATCGAAATACTCGAATGACAACCAGAGACGATTATAGAATAACTACTTTATGTTATGAACGCGCATCATGCTTTGTTTTATCCAAGTTCTTTTTTAAGTTTTTTTTCCTACAGGGAAAAATATTTCTTTGGGTGCTAGCGTTAATTTAAGTTACAAAGAAATTTACACTTTTCTCATTTTAACTTTTAAGGGCTGAAAGAAGTGGTAAGGAATCAATGGTATTCTTGCTCTAGCATCAATATCCATACAGTCTTGAAGAGTAAGAGTAATTGTTTTAAAAATTAACCATATGAAGAAGAAATGATTGGGGGAAGGGAAGGCCAGAGGGCGATATTCGTCACATTGTAAGCCTATTGATCTATTAACCCCTATTTTATTTTAGAAAAGATCGTATAAATGTCATGTTAGAGCATGCAACCTAAGAAGAAGTCCCCGTTTTATTGATTTATTAGAAAAGTATGTCTACCCATAATACACGTTACGATCAATGCATTTCAGTATGTAGGCGCCTTATATAGAGCTACCAAAAACCATAAACAACAGGAGCTGGTTTACTTTGCGTAGGCCGATTTGTCCATTTTATCAAAGAGTCACTCGTATGCCTTTTCAAGCTTTTAACAAAGTACTGAATAAGGTACCTGTTTACTACAGGTACTCCAATATAATCGTTATTAATATAATAGAGTTTCCTGTTTGATTTCTTTAAGAAACATCATTATCTCGCGCTATTAGCTCTACACAAACTACCCAATACCTATTGAAAATTTCTTGTCTTATTTTTGTTTTTGCTATTATATTCCGCACAGCATTACACTATGTTATAATATGCAACATGTTGCTCGAACATACACAATGTGATCATGTAGTAAAGTATGCTATGATAAGTGAAAAATTTTCATGTTTATCGCGTTTAAGTAAATGCATCGTAGATGAAACATGGAGTAGAACTAGTCACGGTCTGTTGATCTACACGTGTCTAATAAAAGTGGTGTTTGAAAAAATAAAAAGAATTACTATGTTGCAGCTTATAAAGGCAGTGCGCTTCATCTGTGTTTTGATCAGTGTTGAAAGTTTGTGTTGAATACTGGAACAAGAACTGCCGGTACATTTAGTTCATTTAAAAACACACGCACTTGTATATTCATTGAGATAAGGGGTCTGAAAAATTAATATCGAAGGCACCGGTTGGTTATTACTCGTACTTAAACCCTTTTGTCCCATAACGGGTAGTAAGCCCGATCTTTTTCATGCATAAGCACTTTGTAGATAGATGCGCTCTATGTGTGTAGATGATGCTGATGTCTTCAAATCTGATAAATCTAAGATGCATTTGGTCAATATTTCGAGGAAAAATTCTCCTTTCCTACTTCAGTTTTAAACTCAGCTTTCTGTTAAGTTTTTTTCGACAGACTGTGTCTTTTCTTAAGACTTATTTCTCATCTTCCTTCTCCACCTATCCCTTTGTCATTTTCTTTTGCTCTTCCCAACATACCCCCCCCCCCCCATCTCTCTCGTTCTCTCTCACTATCTCTCTCCATCTCTCTTTCCCCCCCCCCCTCTCTCTCTCTCTCTCTCTCTCTCTCATTGCTCAAAATCTTCTGAAGATTGTTGGTTATGTGAATGCTCGCTCATGCATTACAATATAGAATATGAAACAGAAGTTTTAAAATACAAGAATAAAAATAACAATCATAGCTATTGCAAAACACTTTAAAAACTATTGTTTTTATACACCTTTTCACATTTCAATTAAAGAGATAATTGCCACAAAACCTTGAATTTGACAGTGCGTTATTGTAGCTTCCCCCTTCCTCCTTTAACCTA
Organism: Elysia marginata; assembly: GCA_019649035.1. NCBI lineage: Eukaryota > Metazoa > Mollusca > Gastropoda > Plakobranchidae > Elysia > Elysia marginata. Next base: position 737,916 of record BMAT01002771.1, on the reverse strand, counting down.
ATATTGTTCCCCATTTTCACACACAAGCACGCAGATATAAAAAAATGTTAATTGTGTAAAAGAGTACTGACCAAAGAAAAATCAAAACATGAAAGATTTTTAACGGAAAGGTTTGAACGATAAAACATACAATAAGCCAATGCGTAAACACCAACACCCCCTCCTCCCTCCCTCTCTCTCTCTTCGCCCATCCTTTATTTAAGATTTCTTCTTTAAATGGAAGATAAAAAAAATGTACAATAAGGGCAAGGAAATAGAAAAAAATCAATATAATACTGTTTATTCATCAAACATGTTCAAAATTCATTTTAAATGTAATTTTAATAATAGTAGAAAAATAAAGAGAACACATCAAGGTTATTTTTTATCCGCATTTAGTTGAGCCGTAGCGCGTAATGCCTTAATTGTGCATGTATTATTATGAACACAAAGAAAAAAATTTTTTAATGCTTTGATAACAACCTTTTCAAATCTAATCATGTTTGCAATCGCGGTTCGAACGGCCAGGAGCATTACACTGTAATCTAATCCAGTCCGAATGAAACAATATACCATATGCATAGCCAATGCTAACAGCTATATCGATGAAGTCGACCAACCATATGAATTTTCGTACATTGTGTTATGGCGTATTATGATTTGAACAAAATAATATAAAAAAAAACATTAACAAAAAAAAAGACAATAACAGGATGATTGTAGAATAAAGTATTGTATCTTTCATCATTAAACCTATTACAATATAGAATATTGTGGTGGGCCTACTGCCTCCAATAATATTCTCTCACATATTCAATCTTTTTTTTTATCATGAAAACAATATTAATTTATTTTCTTTGATTTATCGCGTAAATTCATCCGCGTGCAGGCAGATGTGTGAAAGATTAAACAAACATGACACCGCGAATACTCTTGGGCTATCTGCCTGTCATCATCACTCGCAGACCTGGCAACTAAAGCTTGTAAAAAAAAGTTATTCCTACATGTATAAACATCGTTTTCAAGGTGAAAGGAGTAAAAAAAAAAAACCAAGTGATTCAAACACAGAAAGCTGATGGGAGTTATGCTGTGTTCAGTGCTTCAGGTTTGGTTCACATGTGCTTTTGGTTAAGTCTCAGACTCACAGTCACACGCACCGGCGTTTACCTGGCAGACAGGCAAGAGTGTGTTGTTGTTTGTACTTCAATTCTGGGCCGGTAGGCTATTTGGCAGTATGATTTGGCGATAAGGACAGCCCACCATCACCGCGCTAAATTCAACCTCATTTAAGAGATTTAAACATTGCATCTTGTAAATACCCAATAAGTTTAAATGTTTTCCTGAAAAAATACAATAATAGGCGTAATACTCAGTATGGACCAGTATCAGAGAAGCGATTCAGTATAACCAACTTTTTTTCTTTTGCGAACAACTAGCGGCGTCTGATTTTCATCGATATGCTATATTAATACTTTAAGCTATTCGCCGTGACTGATGTACCATTAGGCCAATGCTGTATTTGTATTTACGAGTACATGTTTTTTTTTCTCCAACCATCACAGCAAATCCTTGTTGAACATCTTTAACTTTTTAGCCTTATAGTTATAATCAACTTTTCAGGTATTATTATTCCTACAGAATAAAAGATTTATCATCATTATTTTTAATAAAGTGTACCCCTTTTTCTTTTTTTATATTTCAAAGGCACAATAGGCCTACCTGTAGAAAGTTGCCACAAAACCAATACGATAACCCCGAAAGCCGTTTTATTTTTCCAATAAAAAATAGGCTAGTAAGCTACAAGTAGGCTATTCCTTGGAAAGGCTCAGATAATAGTTTCTAAATTATCTTGTTGCCTAAAACATCATATCACGATTGGACAGAAAAGGAAAGGGATGTTAGAGTATCAAAAACTGTTTTAAAGTTTTCCAATTTCGGCGATCCAGGTCTGACTCGTCTTGAAAAACCATAAGGCATAACAAGAAAAGCTTCAAACAAAACTCCAAATTTAAGGGCAGATAAAGTTATGGCACTTTTTCAATGCAATTTATTTTTTTAAAAAAGTGATTCCCATATTGATTTTTTTCATGTTTTAGTTTTATTTTAAAAAAAATACATTTTTATGACTGAAACAAAAATATCGTAGATCTAGTAGGCTACAGGTATTAATGTGGCGGCACGCACAGTCGCTGCTCTTCAAGTGCATAATTTGTTGAGGTCATCTAGTTTGAGGAGTGATGTCATTTCCCTGCATTTTTATTGGTGGACAGAGACATACGGACCAATGACGCATCCTTATCGATCGATCATTGATCCACTGGCGGTGACCCACTCATGAGTGAGAGTGAAAGAGATAATGCTATGTCTCCCTATGAAAGCGAGAGTGTGGGCCTGAAGAGAACGAAGAAAAGCTAGAGTTTTCAATAATAATGTTGTTTCTTACAAAGTAGTATTTGTTGATTGTCAAATGTTAACATTTGCAATTTAGAAAAGCATCACAATGTACAAGCCCAGAGCTCTCGTTAAGCCCAGTACGAGAAGCTTCACGGAAATAACGATGCTCGTCGAAACAAATCGGAGGTACTTCTAAGGGAGATCACTCTTAAAATATTTTAAGCAGCCATTTCCAGCATAAATAATACTGCCGACAACATCACCCTATGACTCGGCTATGAGAATAATGAGTGGGAGTAAATGGCATCGCAGTTAGGATTAGATTAAAAGGATGCTATTTTTTCTTTCAGATCATATTGATCGATAAAATTTTCATGACTATCGAGACGGATGAAGGTAAAAAGAAAGATGTCTAGAAGGTAAAAAGAAAGATGTCTAATTCTCAAGCTTCTAGATATAGAATAGAGACCTGGTCAGACTAGATCTGCCAGTGCCCAGTCTATCTGTAAAACTAGATCTAGATCTAGCAGTCGGCTTTCTTATTTCTAATGTAGATCTAGGCCCTAGATCTATGTCTTGCAACCAGTCCAAACGAGTCTTAAGTCGAATAGGAAGGTAGTCAAATAATGGTATCACAGAAAAGCTTATTTTCTCTACTTTCAAATACAACAAATGGAAAAGCTCTATCATGCTTCTTTATGAAGTTATAGCCCTTTGAAGTTGACAGGGTTAGGACTTGTGAAATTTCAGAAAGGAGAGAAAACAGCACTGAGCATTTAAAGTTTCTAAGGCAACTATAAAGATATTGACTTTATTATTGAGGCCTCAGCAACCATGTATACCAATTAAAATTAAACACCTAATCTAGATCTAGACCTTTGATCTAATCTAGAATAAAATTAAAATGTAGATCAGCCATTAGGTTCAATGATCTAGAAGATCTAATTTTAGATGCCTAGAATTTAGCTATTATAATGTGAGACCTTAGAGAGGTCTTTATAAATTCTTGTGACTTCATTTCTCCTTAGAGGTAGCCTATAGATCTAAATTATGTTGATTTGGTTGAAAGGTTCTAATAGGTACCGGCAGGGCAGGCTGAATGCCTGTGCGAGGCATGAGAA
>BMAT01002771.1:657517-690528 GCA_019649035.1 Elysia marginata | reverse complement strand
AAGCCTTATCTCCTCTTCTTCAAATGAGCACCTGATTATGTCAGGATTTATACGTGTATTGTGCTTTGCCCGACCTGCCCCAAACGCTTTCATGCTGCTTTTTTAAAAAATCCTAAATCCCGATGATTCTTTCAATTATAGTTTTCTGTGGCTAAACTCTGCCGCAGGTTAGCCCGATGAAAACAAACATGCACTTTAAGTTCAATTCTGTAATAATAGAATCTCACGGGAGGTTGAATGCGAGGTTTATGTGGAGAGCACTCCTTAAAACATCGACCTCCAAGTTTTTATCGTTCAATCATTTCCTGATCTTTCTCCGACTACAACCCCCCTCCCCTGCTTCTTTTTTTTTCTTCGCTTGCTCTCCGGTGGTATATCTCTCGTCTTGGGGTTTAATTCGCCGTTTATCAGATCTTGACTCGGCTCACCTCAGTTACTGTAGTGTAGTAGGTGTACTCACCTTTTTTTCAACTAGAACTGAGTAATTTCCTTGTCAGACGTGTGAAATCTGTAGGCGCCAGACTTTTGTTTGAATTGTTTTCCTACTGAGATCTCGTGGTAAATCTCTGTATGGAGGATTGTCTTTATCTTTACCATTTGGGTGTGGTTGCCTTCTTGTGTTCATCAAGAATTGTTGTTTAGAACTGCATTTCGCTCAATCTTTCTGGAATTGATGCCACATTTTACATTCTCTCAGAAGGATGATGCTTCTGAGCACGAGTAACTAATACACTATGGCTTTGTCTGTATTCTTTATGCTCGCACTCATTCTCCAGTCTCCGTCTGCTTATCATTGTGACACTATCTCTCACTGTTTGTCTCTCTCATTCATTTACTCAATCAATCATATTCTATCTCTTTTTTTCCCTTCGTTTCTAATTTGCTTTTTTTTGTTAGTTTATCAGTTTGCTCTTTCTGTCTCGATGTGCCTCTTTGTATCTGATTGTCTCTTCTTCTCAGTCCCCCTGCAAACGCTTTCTGCCCCTTTGTTATAATCATCTGTCACGTCATCTTCATCTTAATCACTATTATTTATCTTTATTTATATTGTCGCCTTCAATATACATCCTCCTTAAAATCCGCGATACTGAACATTACTTCTTACCACCACACGACAACTTTAACTGTTACCAATACACCAACGCCACGGTATAGCAACTAAAAACATCATAATCATCACCAACAGCACCATGACTATTTGATCACCACAGTCATCATTATTGCCAACTCAGTCGTAACCGTCGAATGTCTGTCGTGGCATGTAGCAGTCAACATCATTTTAGTAGCTACCGGTGCCATCTATCAGGATCGCAATTAGCCTCATATGTTCTCTCTTTTTTTAACTTAAGCTCGAGCGATACACGCTTCATCTTAACTTCTGTTTACTTTAATGCCCGGCATGAAGTAAGTGTGATAACGGGAGGATATCTACTACGAAGGCAAATACACTTATACCTTTTCCTATTGTTTTTGCATCCGTCGGGTGTCCTTTTTTCTGGCAGCCTTCCTCGTTTCGAGTTCTCCTTTCGTTTCTCCTCTTGAGGCAAGCATCACCACAACAGCAGCAGCTGCAGCTTTCCATATTCTCCCTTCTCTTCATCGCCCCTGCAGCGTTAGCGTAGTCTATCGTTGTTTGAAAATGTCTTATCTATCCTTCGTTTTGTCCTTTGGCTTCATCTTAATTCTGAGTCAGTGTGCCCCCGGCTATGTACAAGTGGAGAAGGTGATTCGATGTTTTAAGATTTTGTTGGAACTGCTGGTGTTGTTACCCCCGCCCTCCCCATTTTGAAACCCCCTTTAAACCAACTGTGTTGTGCAACAATTATATTGTAGAAGAGGAGGCTCTGTTTTTGTTTTGTTTTTATTGTCAAATGCTTTCAGTTTTTGCTATTGCTCGTATTGTATATTTTCTGAACTCTCAGAACATTGGCAGCCACCACAGGGTAGACACCATTTTAGCCAACAATCATAGCACATTAAAAGGTTTGACGCATGTATTTCGCGCACAGCAGCATCGCTGCCACACAGAGTGGGGAAGCACAGAATGCACTCTGAAGTTTACGCAGCACTAGAAATTTAGCTTTTGGCAAGACTTGAGAAAACACAATGATAAAACACAACAGTGCCGTTTCCTTGATAATTCAGATGCGGCGATTATTATTTTTTGACTGTGTTCTTAGGCAGGTGAAATATAACCTTCTGTTCTTTCTGTAGAAATTGAAGCAAGTGTTTAGATTTAAGGGAAACTGGTGCATTGGTGTATACATTTAGTTTTTGTGGCAAACCTTCTCTTTACTCTGTAATATTTTTAGCATTCACACACACACACGGGGGCAGATCCACTCGGATATCTCATTCTCGGTGTGTGTACTAGTTGTTTATTTTAGTTGTGTGTCTAGTTAGTGTTTTCCAAGACGTAGGATCTGTTCGTATTTCGTTATAACCATATCAAATCTTACGTGTGTCTAGGTTTAGGGTCCCAATTTTCAGAATTGCGGAGGGCTAGTTTATACTGAACATACAAGTGTCGATACTCTCATGCCATATCCAAAACGCAAGTCTTTAAAATTTACTGTCAACCCTATAGTCTTTTAAAAAGAGTATCAAATAATGTTCATCAAGCACACAACCAGCAGGGGTCTATACCCACGTCCTCTTCCTCTACATTACCGAGTCAATCGCAATCGACGAAACTTCATCATGTGATTGAATAGTTACGTAGTGTCTTGGAACAATCTAGTGGATAACATCGTTCTGTCCCAAAGCGAAGCCCCAATGTTCAGGTTTCGCCGCAGTAAAGGGAAGAAGGCCGAGGACTCATCCCTACTACTGAGCTCCCTCAGAAAAACCACCGGATTCCTCACTGGCGTGGCCGGCAAGGTAAGTCCAATGGTTGAAATGTCCATTGTAAAGGTGAAGGTGTGAAATTACCACTGGACTGATAGAGGCTTTACTAAAGATGGCTATGATTCGAACCCTCGACTTGTATTAGTTTTGGCTTCTACTGTCTTGCCACTTAAATACACAGCTTGTACAATGTACCATGTCGCGTCTACGCTTCTCACAAATGTTTTCCTGGCCAAGGTCTTTGTTAAAGTAAGCGTGATTGCAAAAGTAAAGCTTTCATCTGCTAATTCCTTTTTTTCATACTCTGTCAGTTTAGTTTTCCTAGTAACCACAAGACACAAATGCCTTTCATTGACAGTTGTATCGTATGTGATTTTTTAGGTCCAAGTTTCATATTTTCATCATCGGATGAGTAGGAAAGAATCGACAAGTCGGCAAATTGCGAGAAAAAAAGTTGTATTGCCGTCATTTTCTTTTTAATTTCCATTCGATCCATATCCCTAATTTTAAAACTAAACGTATCTCTTCAATGTGCAGGAAAAGAAAACACAAAAGCATCAAACAGTAGCTACAACAATAACAAATTGAAGCATGTCTTAACGGCTAACAAAAGTAACATACAGTAAAACTGTGGAAATATCCTATTTAAGCTGTAATACGCAATATTCAATGTAATAAGTTTTCAAATTATAAGGTGTCTATATGCCATGGTCGTTTTTCTTCTTAGGCATGTTCCCCAATATCATTTTGTTGGAGAACAAATAACAGCGATGCTAAATCTTTATGCTCGTGCACAACTTAGTTTAAAATCATCACCAAAGCACTCGTAACGCAATAGGCTAGCGCACTAGGTTATATGAAAAAAACCTCCACGATGTTTTCAAGATGTGAAAACTTGTACTCAGCGCCGTGTCAGACGGTATAGACCCATCATATCCCATAAGAATGTTATTTTGTGAAGGTTACCCGTATAAATTGATGTATGAAACTCAAGCGTCCGCTTTTAATCGTGAGTGTCAGTGCAGCTGCCTCGCCCTCTCCATATTTTCTCCATGGAACTCGGTATGCATTTTATTGTGCCACTATTAAAGACATCCTTTGCTTTCTGGTGATATGTAGGAATCAGATTGAGTCATAAGACCAGCTGCATTTCTCTGCGCGATTATGTTGATATATTGTAATCTTTTGTAAGTCTATTAAAATTGAAGAAAGAAGAATAAATCTTCAATAGATTAATAGCCCCTCCAGTTGCATACCCTGTCCCCTCTTTAACATTGAGGACAACGATGAGCAATAATTTTATGTTATCCTCAGTTCTGCTCCTCAACTTGGAGCACCCCAGCTCTTATTTTTAAAAGTCTGTTTGACTGTTTCAATACTCTACTATTATGAAAGAGCCTTAAAGTTTCGATCCATAATTATTCATTTGCATTTTATTCAATACACCTGCGCGTCTATTGCAGCTAAGTGCATATTATCTAGCTGTAAAGCTGAAAGAAGGTTATGTGGCCTAAAACTTAGAAGACCATGGATAATCCAAATTTCAAAACCGTCTGTAAAGGTAGATCTAAGTATGAATGAGTTTACAGGATAGGCCATTTTCGTCCGTAAGGGTTCAAAGGGGGTGTTTTCTTCTCTCTTTTGAGCTTAGGAGAAACACTCTCCGTCTTGTTTATTTAGTATAGCTGGCATATATTTCCCTTCAAAGTGTTCTCCAAAAGCATTAACGATTTGCTTTATCATCTTGGCTGCGCTCTGAAAATGTTACAACACGTCTGCAACATAAATCATTACTGAGATTGATCTACAAAGATGTCCGTGTTAAGACAGAGCACATTATCGGCGTCATGCAGCTTATAACAACTTTGTCAACACAACTTCACACTGCGACCCACAGCATTCAACAAGCCCACCCTGCTTCGACGTAGGTAATCCGCTTTATAGTTAGTTCGTTGGGCTGTGTGTGGGTTCGATCGGCCAGCTGAGAGATTACCTTGTTCCAAATGTAAACAAAAACTGTGTTCTCTGCATAATCGAGTGTGTCGCATGGCCATCGAGATAAATTATTATCAGATGTGAATTGGTGTTCGTTATTATTGTTGTGCTCTGATAAGCTGTTTGTCAACATTCGCATTTGGATATCTAACTGTTTGTTCACGGATTTATTATTTTTCGACATCTAAACCAATAAGTTTCAGTGAGGATCGATTCGTTGTCGCTTTTTTCTTCTTGTATACAATGTTTTGGTACGAGTTGAAACACTCCTTTGCGGTAAATAACCGGTTAAGACAGTTGTAATTATGTCTAACACTTTCTGCATGGGTCGAAAGAAAGGCCTAAGTTTCGTGTGCAAGACAAGTGCTTGTGATAAAATTATATACCGCGTCTTTTTATACCGCTAGACAGTATTACTAATTGCTGCCAGACAATTAGTTGCTGTTACGCGTACTTATTTGGCGAAACTGAAAACATGACACATTTTTTATCTATTTCGGGGCGTTTTCGTCCACTCTGTCTATTTCATTGACCACCGGAAACTCCCCGAAGGCGTTGGAAGGCTGCCGAAATTTCTCACTGTTTATTGGCATTTTGTTCACCATCTTACAAGACAATCATTGTTTCATTCAATTAATGTCTTGTAATGTCCTTTGTTAATCTTGTCTTTTGATTTTTATGCCACCTCGTAACGTACGCTCAGATTTTGCTATCGTTTATGACGTTTTGATCCAAGAAGCCTCAGCAGTGTAATGTCGGTGGCTATGTGAGAGAGAGAGAGAAAAAAAAGTAACTGTTTATTTCATGCTTTGCAAGGGAGCTCCGAGAGTATTTTCAAAGGAATACCGTGTCTGTTTTTCCAAGTTCATAACAGTTGCCAAGCCCATGGCATGCAAACCATATTTCACGAGTGGAAAAAGTTAAAAAAAACCACTCATCTTTTTATGTGGAAAAATTCACAGTTTCTGTGAGGAAACCCACCCATTAAGTGGCTCGTGGCGCAGCAAGGGAGAAGCTCTCGCAACTTTACAAAACAACTAGAAATGTTTGAATTAATTTACGCTGCGGACTTACCGCTGGTGTTTTCTTAGCAGGGAGCGAAAATCTTTTGTTTATAGTGTAGTAAAGTTCTAAAAGGTGCCTGCCTCTTTTTTTTTAACACCCGCTATGCCAAATTCAGGATTGTTTGACTTCTGTTTTGTCGGTGTTTATTTTGCAGCTTCACTTTTTTTTCTCGATTCAACCTAGCAATATGTTCAAGCTTACTCTCGTTCTTTACGCCTCTTTTGACATTTAGCCAAACTTCATTCTTTTATTCCCCGGGTGTGTGTATGGGGGAGGATTCGATCGAATCAAATTCAGGTTTTCTTTTTGGATCAGTTTTCTGCCTCTTTACTTATACTTAACAATCATAATAATCACAATTATTATTGAGTGTATCTCCCTATATACCTATTATTTACTATATCTCCGTATATACCTATCCACATTTCCACCCTTTCAAACCTTCAATACCTGCCACAATTAGCTATCTATCCATCTATTACTTTCTATAATCTACTTTCTTTTGCAGATCAGTCTGCGTTTTTTTTTTGTGTATGTTCTTCATGCGGCTCTGTCTATTTTCCCTTGTGTACTCCGCCAATTTCATCTTCTACCTGTAAGAGAAAGTCAGCATAACTTGTTGGTTTGCGCGTTGGATCATGATCCGGCGGTTGTGGATTCGATTCCCAACCACCACTCATGTTGCAATTGCCTTGGGAAAGTAACGTATCCACACTTTCGTTAGTCCTCCCTCATGTAAAATGGGTGCGTGGCTACAGGCAGGGCTTGAAATTTATGGATTGCTATTATTTGAGCGTCTAACAAGCAGTCTTACCGGAATGATGTGAAATATGAGTTGACTGAATTTGTCGTGGTTTGTAATGGGCTGCTGGGGGAAAGGTGTAAAAAAGTCTTTGAGACTACTTTCGTCGGTGGAAGACCTTGACCATCTTTTTTTTTTCACCTTTCCTGGGTTTGTATGTACCACAGAGTAGCACGTTGGACGCTATCGACAACCTCATATTTACACAAATGTTTGTAAATACCGAGTCTGAATATTTTTTAAGAAAATGATAACATTGAAGTACATGTACTTGTTTCTTTGTTTAGCTTCGCATCACGAAATGATCTCTTAGCACGAAGGTCACCGTGCCTCAAATCATGAGTAAGTTTCCTACACGCTTGTTAAAACGTCTTCAACACTGTCTTTTCTGTGCAAACTTTCTAGATAGGCCCTCGGTTGGTTTCAATCTGGCCGTTATTTGCTTTCTGTTCTGCAGTAGAGAAATTAGGCAATTTTATGGTTAGGCTCCATGCTTTTATTGTGGTTTACTTGGATTTGATTCGAATCGCGTTTTTATAATTTTATACACGTTAGGGAGCTATTAATCTAAGCTTGTTTATTGCTGGTTTTTTTTAGATGAAGAAATTGTTTTTGATTAGCAAAGTGCAGCAGGTATCTTTAAAAGGCACGGTATTATGCATGTCGAGGATACTAAGCCGACTCGTTTAATTCCTTAAAAGTGATTATGATAAGTTTAAATCAAAATGAATAAGTCTTGTAACCTAATTACTAGTACATGATGCAAATTAATCTTATGGGCTCAATTAATAGGAAAAGATGGCGGAATATATTGAGAGCACCAGTTCCAGTCTGGAACACGCTGTAAATCTTTTCCGGATCTCACGTCTATTAATTTTTCAACGTGTGCGCGCACGGCCAAATAGTGCAAGAAATTAATGCCTTTTCTGTTAATCTTGGTTATAGGTACCCCTCGTGCACAAGGGCCCTTTAAAATCCATAGATCCTTTTCAACTACTGTATTTTCTAGTGATACAGAAACACTATTCGCGGAATCTTCTTTTTAAAACCCACGAGCAAAAGTCGTAGTATTGCGGATATTTTGAAATTACTTGTACTGTCTTTGTTAAAATTGTTAGAAGTTGCAAACACAAAGGCGCTGTCGAATTTACAGTTTGTGTTTCATCATCAGTTTGTTACGAGCGTATGTTACCAATACATTCTTAGAATATTACTTTTTCTGATATATGGTGCAGCATAGTTATCATTTTCGGATAATAGTACAATAGCATGATTTTTTTTTCCTTGTGGCAATGCAAAAGAGCCGTGTCAAGATGAGAACAGTTTGCATCAGGTTATTGCAATGCATGAGAATAAGCATACAGCGAAATCGCCAAACGTTCTGTCGCGTCTACTCCACTCACTTGTTTCGAAAAACTGGTTCAGCACACCGTGCCCCTCGTGCGGTCGTTTGTCTATATTCATTAACTGTGCATGTATTAAGCAGCCCGTTTTTGCAAGCACTGATTGGTATGATACATGGGGCAAGGTGTACTCTCTGCACAATGCCGTGGATGGGAATTTTCTATCCCCAGTGGAAATCAGTACAAACACTGCTGTCCTTCGACCAGAGTTATCTACACCGTTGGCCACTAGCACGGCCGACATACGCCGGAAGCGTAAGACGCCATCTCCACAATACTCTCCTCAAAGGAGAGAATCTCACACCAATGATCTGTGTTCTTGTTATGTTTGCGCAATGTATAAAGTTAAGGCGAAATGGACGTTGAAACAAACCCAGAGCCTAACAGTTTTGACGCCATGCGCCGCCTGTGGTTCTTCAGTTCTGTGTCCTTGCAGGGAAAGATTTTGCGACTTAAAGGTGAAACAGCTAATCCCTGTATTGTCTGGAAGGCGCCAAGACAGTAAAGTACGCTCTGCTACAAATAAAGTTGACAATTGTTGGGTTGTATCAATGTTGGAAAAGTATACTAATCTTCGAGAGTTCACCACCCTCCATGTTCATTACAAAAACCAAAATCCATTGTACCCGAGACCTTCAAGCTGCTCTTTAGCGGTATACGATGCCTTCGGACCAAAACTAGGAGGGAACACCAATTCCAAACATCCAAATAGTAAAATGATATTTAGTCATCTTCTCTTGTCCAGGATATACATTGCAGTTGTGGAGTTAAACCTTACGTATCACCAACAAAGTCTGTGGATACCAGTGTCTGAAATTTTCTGTTTAGGCCGTTATGATTGGAGATCCAGTGCTGAATGTTCTAGACCAGTGACTTGCCCATGTGTAAATCGTCTTTTGCGGCGTAGGTGGATATTTTGCGATTTGTCTTCATCTTTGGGAAAAAAGACGCAATGTCCACGTTGTGGCGTCAATGTTAGTTCTACTGTTGAGCCATCCAGAAGATCCGTTTCTCGCCGTGGCCCTGTTGTAAATGTTGCAGTTGCTCCGTGTCGAAATGGCGAGCCCTGCCTTTGCTCCGGAAACCATGATACCTCTGACTTAAACATCTCAATAGAACGTGGCGGCAGAGCTGGAACTGTAACAAGGCTCAATCCGTTCTCTCAGGTAAGTTGGTGAAGTCTAGGCAGTCGAGGCATCGGGGATGTAAAATCTGAAGCATGTTTATTTAAGGTGAAATTTAACGCAGTTTTTTTCTGGGTAGTGTATACGTAGGGACAGTTTTGCTTTTCACAATAAATTCGTTAAGGACATGTTTTCGTTTGCCAATTAATGATTGGGATTCCACAAAGTCCTTAAAATTTCCCATTTCGTATATTTTAAACTCCTCTGGGACATCCGAACAGGGAGCCGCCTTTGATGACCTCGAATACTTGAAACAGCACTGATTTTGTATTGGTTAGCAAAAATAGCACAGCCTTGAAATTGAGGACTGTTTCCGCTTGTGTCCCTACGTAAAACTCGTGATAGGAAGGGACAATTGTCCTACGTATGCACTACCTTTTTTCTGTCAAAAAATTTTTAACGTAAATTTTTGCCTTTCCAAGTCACTAAACTCTCACAGACGCGAGAACGAAAATTAAATCTTCGAGTTGTTGTTCTTGGATTTATTTTTTTGCTCCGGTGTCCTTGTTTCTTGCTGCGATAAAGGGGCAGAGGTTAACATATTCCATGGAAAACACCAGCTAAGACAAAAAAAAAACATGCACTCAGCACACATTTACGTTTGCTTTAACATTTAGATCCACACTTCCCGTTCTTTTTTGTTTGTTAATTTTAGTTAGTTGCGTTCTTTTTATTGCATAAAAAGATCCTGATGTTTTCAATGTGTGGACAACGCATGCCTCTATAAGAAGTAACGACATCGACTGAAAAATCTTTAGAAAAATAATTCAAATAGTGTTTAAAAGATTATAACTTGTATCAGAACTACTTCCATTTATCTAAGACACTGTTTTGTACCTTTTCGCAACGCTTCCCCCCCCCCCCTTTTTTTTTACTTTTATTTTTTTAGAATGCAACGGGACTCGCAACCTAATCTAATGATACTAGTTATAGCATAGCTGACTTTTTAAAAATCGTGTTAGTGTTCCATTTATGTATAATATTGATCAAAATAATGCTTTGTGCTCAAGTCTAATCTTTAATTTATACTTATTCTAGTCCATTCCATGAAGCAGCTGTCACGGGCCCTCTGATCGACAAATATATGAGAAGGACGATCGATCAAGAGTCTTTTCATGAATAAGATATCATTGGGCGCTGAGATGGTGTTGGGGTTAAATCGAGGTTGACCATACGCTCGTCCGTCGAAATTAAAGTAATCGCTTAACTGGGAAGATTTTATTGCATTTTTGGTGATGATCATATGTCCACTTTGATTTCCTTAGCTTATGGTATATAATGCAATGTTTGCTCGCACACACACACACTCTCTCTCTCTCTCTCTCTCTCTCTCTCTCTCTCTCTCTCTCTCTCTCTCTCTCTCTCTCTCTTCTCCCCACTCCAATTATTTCTTGCTCTTGCCACTCTATTCTGCCTCTGCGTTATAGTTTTATTACCCCCTACCACGCAAATGCATGCGATAATATGACTCTTGATCATGAAGTTGCCAAGTCGTTTCTTACATACAGTCACTGCTACTTACATTTTAACGCATGTATCAAACATCTTTTGCGAGCTTGGGACACCTAAATCTTTTATTCTAAATAATTATATATCTAACAGTACCAACAACAACACTCCTAAAGCAATAACAATAAACGCAAGTTTAGGATTATTTCGAGTCGTAGAAGGCCAAGGTTGGTCCAGACTCTTGGCTTTTACTGTTTCATTGTTGTCTCCCTCGGTTTTTATTCTTCTTCCTTGCTTTTTCTCCACCTCCCTACCCACCCCTCGGGGCAGAAACTTGCCCGACTTGTTCCTCAGCTGCAACTAACGACACTCCACGAGAAGCATGCATTTAACTCCGCTGATGGGGAGTCCTTGCTGTTGCTTTTCTCAGTGCATAGTACTGTGTGGGGGTCGTGGTACGGCCGGAGGACATCAACTCTTGGTGGGAAATAAAGAATTATAATCACCAGTCGTTTGAGGCTTAAATCAACAACTTATTCTCTCTTACTTTCTTTTCCTAGGACAGGTGGTTTTGATTTGCTTTGAAATTCTTCTTTATTTTATCATTATTTGTTGTATTTATTGTCATTATTATTATTATTTTTGTTATTATTATTGTTATTGTCATGATTACAATTATTATTATTATTATTATTATTATTATTATTATTGGTCAAGTTATTTTGTAATTTTTTTCCAAAATGACTATGTCAACAAACCCATACTTTTGACATTGAAGGGCCTTTTTAGCTTTTGATAGATCATTTTTTAAACTGCCCTTTTGGCCTCTTACAATTATTTTGCATCAAAGACGACATCTTTTTTCGCTGGAAATACTTCTCTTCATAAGTATGTCTCTTGTGCATATTTGAGGTATAAAAGGCAGTAAATAATGAATGACTTGTGAAATTTATCGCGTGTGCCTGTTTTATAAGGTAAATGGTTCAGTGTTAGTATGGAGAGTCAAAACAAACAAAAAATCAGCACATCTTTTTGTACAGAGACTGTCACCTTCTAACCAACCAGTCACTCGTCTCTTGAGCTTCCTCCTCTATCGATGACTCATCTGTGTCGCCAAGTCTTTCATTGTGTACAACGATCTCCGCCTCTCGGCTTGCTCACATACGGGAAAACCCTGGAAATCTAGTAAAGATGCTTACAACAGGTCAATCGAATCTAGATCTAGTCCGAACCATGAAGTATTTTTCTCATGTTTACAGTTTATAGTTGTTTACATTTGTTTATAGTTTAGGCCATTATCCAGAGCATCATCGATTGACGTCAAAAGCAGCAGCGAGAATAAAGCAAAACAACAACGGGGAAAGTGCATACTGTACTCGTTCATAGGTTATAATAGGTCGCGAACAGTCGTGGATGGAGGATCACGCATCGATTTCTTTTTCACTCTCTTTCTTCTCTCCTTCTCGTCTCTTTACATTGGCGGGGTGAAGGGAAAAAAGAGACTCGCATATCTTCATTGATTTCCTCCCTCCCCCACCTCAGTGCACGTAAAACTAACCGATTGGTTACCGTGCTTTGACTCGCAATAAAACCTGACACAGGTCACATTGCGCGAACCTTGCCTGTAATGTGCAGAGACCAGAGACATACCAAGGCTCCCAAGTTAATAGGCCTAAACAGAGGCGCGAACGCTTCATCGCTGTGGAAACTAAAGTTTAATTTCGCTTTTCGTTAGAACTAAGACCTCGATTAGTTCGCTGCCGGAACATGCAGACAGGTAGATTGTGATTTTCAGCTATTTCTGAAAAGTAAACATTGAGGCCTACGTGAGCAAGGAAAAACCCATTTAACGCAATTGTGTGGCCTTTTTATCGTATTCCTTGGGCGACTGTCGTGGCTCACGTAATTATACAAAAAATCACTGGTGTATTGACCAAACAGACAATTATCAGCACTAAGATTTGTAAATTTGTGACGGTGTTATCCTAGTCTGCGTTTACTTTAATTAAAAAATGTGTCTGCAAAGGCGCTGGCATTTTACAAACCATTATTGTACAGTTCTACGTGGGCAATGCTTTCTGTGGCCTGTCCTCTGATACAAATTTTTTCTTCAATGCCTAGAGCTTCAGTGGATTGCTTTTAACTTTTGCGGCATGGAAGAAGTGGCTAAGCATTCTCTATTGTACATTAAAGTCATCTAAACATAAGATGACATGACTTAATAATATAAGGATGAGGAACAACGAGCCCAGTGTTGTCGTGCAGCGCTGTGGCTGTGACAATTATTTAGTCGATAGTAACCAACTCACCAACACTGTGTGTTGGACAGCGTATCTTGCCACTGCCGACATATTAATTGTGGTTACGCGTATACTGTGGTCATTGTTGGAATTGTCATTAATATTGACGTTTTTCCACAAGCTTGACGTCCAAGATCTTTGTTTTGGTAATTATTCGTGGAGGTGCTTGCAACAGTTGTGACAGATTCACGAGTTTCAGGAATAAGAAATGCGGTGTTTCTTCTCTACATATTTTACCATGGTGGTTTTTTTTCCTTGAAAATTTTTTATGCTGTAGGCCTATATTTTCGTCGATTTTCATCGAATGTTAAGTAACCCTCAATATTTGTTACATTCACCTGTGTTTTATGAAAGCGGAACGTACTTTGTTCTGTGAGGAGGCAGGGGGCCGTTCAGTCAGGTACATGGTTGCCTGGAGTGCCGCACTGACCAGGTCACCATCGTTCAAATGTTTGCTAATCTGTGTAATGGTTCTTTGCTACAGTATCTGTGTAACCATAGTTAACTTGTCTCAGTGTGCAATAACTTAGGTACATGCGTAGGCGTTGTAGGAGATTCGCGTTGTGAGTCAGGACTTGTTTTCACTATTAATAATACAACTGTGTCAGGGGAATATTGAGGAAAACAGCGATACGGTTTTCATAATGATAGTTTGTTGTTCAACGGATTGTTCTTCAACTTGTGCTTCATTGATAAAAAATCTGAAGCTGACTCCGTACATATGGGGAAGCTTGCGGAATGGGAAAATAACCAACCAATTCCAATTTTTCCAAATCCAAGTGCCGCGCTCATAGGACGAGAAAAATACGTCATGTAACTTCCTTTGTTGTGTCCTGAATGAAAAGGGAGTTAAAACTTTTTTTATAGGAGCTGATTATTTCAACATATTGAAATCAAACCTTTTTTGTTGTTGTTATTGTTGTTCTTACTGCAAGTGAATCTAGAGTTGTTATACCAGCTGAGACCAAATTAGTGCTGCGTGCTTGGGATGACCTTAACAGATTTGACAAATACATGCTATGCACGAAAACTGGACTGCAACACCCGACAAGATTTTTGTCACGGTCCTTGCGTCTGCACAGAAGTGCCTTGTGTCTATTGAAATGGGTTGTCGAGTCCGATCTTCGCTTGGGAGAGTCGTCTCTTCAGGCTCCACCTTCTATAAAACAAAGTTTGTCTCGAGGAGGAAAGATCCGCAGACTGCTTTTCATCATTTTTGCCCGCTGTTCTGTAGTCAGGTTCTTCAATGAGCCGTGCCCTCTATTCTTAGTGACCTTTATGGTCAGTGAAAGAGCTGCTTGTCCCAGAGGCATCTTTGTCCCACGACTACCTGCTGTGGGGTCAATGCGAGTTTCAGGCTAGACGGCATTTGTGGCCGGCTCTCATGTTCGACAGTCCGTTTACAAAACTTTTCATTCGTTTTCTTTTAAAAAAAAATTCTTTTACCGTGTTTTTCTTATTGACAACAACAAGACATTTGGCTGAAAAAAGGAGAGGCACTGAGGCTGAGTGCTTATGGAAAGATTGCGAGGGAAAATATTAATCTGACCATGCGAATGTCCAATAAATATAAATTTTTTTACGAGCTGTTTCATGTTGTCTCCTTTTCATGAAATTGCTACAATCATGTAATGATGCACTTTTTTTGTTAAGACTAGGCTTTTGTTAGGGTTGGGAGTGGGGGCGCTCTTTTATTGCCGTATTGTTTTGTTATTTGCGGGAATCATGTTCAATGAACGCGTTTATTGCTTTGTGTTGTTAGAATGGCGGGCACGGACCGCGCCGGTCTAGTCTGTTGATGAATTGACCTGCACTCGCCGGAAACTCGTTCGTATTTAAGGTAGGATTAGAGGCTTTTCCTTGTCCGCCTCAATACTAGCCTTGCGTCGAAGCTCACGCTTTGTACCAACATCACCTTTTGGCAGAAACATGCGGCGGGGTTTTTATACGGTACCTTCAGCTTTATATAAAGTTAGCAAGGTTTTAGCGGCTGTTGTATAAATAACGTATTTGTCTGCCGTGTCATATCATTGTTTTATATCGCCCGATCCTTGTTTCAGTGTAACTGTCGTCTTTATTGTTGTTATTGAGTTTATGACTATAAAATGTTATTATCTGGTAGTTAATTTTGACGTTTCGTAAACAATGTCGACCCAACTGATTTCATTTTCAGTAACAGACAATCTAGATACTAATTTGAAGTTGGTCTTATCTGAAGTTTTTTTACTTTGGTTGAAACATCCCAATTCTAGCGCGTTTCCAAAACAGGTTCTCCAAATCAAGATAACCAGTCACTCTGGTTTTCCCATCTATTCATTAAACAAGTTTGGTTTATCTTTGTTAGAATGAACATTTTTAAATACCGGTTCATCAATGCTCACATGGAATATCAGTCCACATTAATTAATTTCGTGGTCAGTTTTGTTGAATACATTGCAATGCCATTGAAAACCAAAGTTTCTTGCTGGGTGCACCTGCTTTCCTTTAGCTTTATCTTTCTTTTTGGTCATGTCCAATTCACCTGTGAGCAGGATTTTGTTATCTGCTTCTTTTTCCCTGTTGTCCATTCAATGTGTTGTTTTCTCACCCCAACCATCACACCGATTGACACTGTCATCTTCCTGAAATTTGCAGCCTCACTGCCTAGTCTGTCGTTTTGGTCAGCTTGTCACGCAAGGCCGACCAGGAGAAATCAATTTGCCTGACCATATCCTACCACGGCTGACGGTTAGATCACTATCTCTCTCTCATTGGTCTCGCTCCATCTTCGTTCGGTCAATGGCAGGTCTGAGTTCCAATCTCATCTCTCGCCTGAAGCCAAATTAAACAGATTTTTAATGGAGTAGGAAATTAGCATGATTTCCCAAGAGCCATGATGATGCGTTTTACAAGATATTTGGCGTTGCGTGTCAACAGAATACAATTTGTCGTCTCTCCGGTCTGGTATTAAGAGTTTCATGGAGAAAGAGTGACCGATTGGTGGTGGTTTGATGAAATGGATTGTGTTGTAAAAATGTCAGTTCATGTTCCGAAATGCCGCAAGTATACGATTGTATTTTGTCTTCGGCAGTAGAATCAGCACCCGAATTTTGTGATCGTATGTATTATTGAGTGCATGAAATAATAAGGAAAGGGAAAGTCCTGTGTACGCCATGTACCACGAAATACTCTTTTTCTTATATAAAAAAAAAGATTTGAAAGACTGAAGAGTCGTCTGGCAAGTTGGACAATCTGGACCGACAGCATACATTGCCTTCCCCAAACTCTTTGATAGTTTAGCGCCATGCGTTGAATCTTACTTGAACAAGAAAAATACCTTGGTTTTGGCACCCCTGCCTCTTTTACAACATTCACACCTCTTTCTTCATCCTTTACGCCCCCACAGAGATGCTATCTCCTTTACTTTCTTTTTTTCTTCTTCCCTCTCATCACTTCTACTATTTTTTTCATTTTTGTTCACTTAACGTTAAAATACTTCTTCTAATCTTTATTACACGCATAACGTCGTTTCTGCTTGAACGGGATGGTCAATGCCTAGTTTAATAGTGCCGAAGCTAGTTCATGAATGTATTCGCGTCTAATTCTTATAGAATTCTTGTTGTAGACATTGCGTGTTTAGTACTACACATCTGTAAGAGGAGGCCAATGTTTTCCACATCTCAATTGAGGGCTTCGCTACAAAATCTTTCGTTAGAAAGTAGTTTTTAGGTTCTTGAACAAATATCCTTTTCGCCTAAGGCTTATATCAGTTTAGTTATAAATCAGTTGTAAGGGTGCGCAAACATTTAAATAAACATTTAGAGCGTCATCTTCTGCATTTTTACCAACGGCACGCAGCAAATACACTTCTAAAAAAATGGTAACCCCAACGCTGACAAAGACGAGGCAAGAAATGGAGGTTTAATAATTGTTGCTTGTTGATTTAGATAGCTTTCTCACGCGGAACGAATGAATACGTATGATTAATATTTTAATTCTTCCCCTCTGTCGATATATTTCAAAAATTTTATAGGCAACTTGCAGGTGGAGCTGTAATACGACTGAAAGCCATAAAAATTTTCGCCTCACTGGTTTATGTGAAAAGTTAATTTTAAGATCTACGCTATGGGTAGTTATCATTTCAGTTTTGTTTAATTTGGAGCTCAAGGGCATCGTATTCTTCAAACTGGCCCTATCGCAACTGCTTCGAAAATGTCGACGTCGTATCATGTGTTTGTTGTGATCTGTTTGGATCTAAACGAGCCTGAGACATCCGAAGCCTTACTTATCAGAATATTGCAAAATTATATATAATTAGGTCTTGTGAACATGGTTTTCTAATTCGCTCTAAATTATATTGAAGCCAGGTGTGTGTTTAGTGCCGGTTGTTTTTTTTTTTAATCTGATTCAAAATTTGATTGGAAAGAAAGCCAAGCGCCCATTTTATTTTCAAGATAACTAGGTGGCTTATTCAAATGGTGACTTTGAAAATAAATTATGAAATTTAATCCAGCCTTTAAAGTGAACAATCGGCTATTCTTCTTGCATATTTATATCGAATGCCAAACAGTTGTCATGTAAATTTTTTTGAAGTGGAGATTTTTCTTTATGAAGTTTTGAGAGCGTTTTTATATAGCGCTTAATCCACTGAAATGCCCGCCTAATCGGTTTACATGGGTACCCCGACGGGCTCTTGCCAACCCATATACCATCTGAACACAGAAGATCGACAGTTAATTAAACAGCGCATCCTACTCTAGCACAGTGACAAGATTTTTCACTGCCGATATTATGGTACTCATTTAACGCTAGGATGCGGCAAAGAAATGTGAATAGCCTTTTATCAGGGCTGATTAAACGTCGATCTGCCAAGTCAGGAATCGAACCACGGACGTCTCGTTCCGAAAGCCCATCTTCAGACCTCAACGCTTCAAACTGTAATTTGGCTGTAGTTAAAGACACGGTTGCAGGGCGGACAGATCGCTGAATCCTCCTAACCAGCTCTATGTACGACTTGAATTAAAAGCAGAAACTTGTGCAGAGGGGAAGTTGTGCTCTGTAAACACAAGGTGACACGGGCCGTCAAGCATCAAATATTTGAAACCAATGTGTCAACACGATTGAAAAACGTAGCTATTTTTCGCGTGCAAAGTTGCGTGTGCGAACTTTCCTTTGGAAATGGTTACTGTAATTTTTTAAACGTATTTTCGACTTTTTAGTTACTACTCGTGCATTTAATTCAGTAAATGGAATTCACCTGAAGAGCGTCCTTCGTCGACTAGTACCTGTATAAATTGTTAAACTCCCATTATATGGTTGTAAATGCACAGCTTGGTGGTCATACCTTATTTGTCTGAGCTTTGGCGAACGCTGTCAAACGTTACAAACGACAAGATGTTGCTGATGCATGTGGTGACCGACTTTTGCAGTTCCACTTCACCTGGCTCAGGTACTTAGTACTGTAGTGAGCTAGTTCTACCAATCCTTAAAATGTTCCGATAAAAATTTTCAAACTGTTATAATAATCTAGCACTATTATCTATACCGTTTGAATCTTCATTTTTTCAACATTGACAGAAAACTTGCATTGATGAACACTGCAAACTGCAGTCATCCATTTTAGTCGTTTTGTTCTTGTTTAGAGTAGTATGATTCAGTTAGTTCAGACATGGTTTCATTCGTATGCTTGACTTGTTCCTCAAGCCAGACTGTTTACTCATTTGACTGGGTCGTCCAAGGAGCTGCAGCGGCTTTGTCAACCGGCCAGTTACCTCTAGTTTAATACTACCCCTAGTTTACCTACCTACTCCTCCATAATACGCAGACACTGTCACACGCACTGACTTAAGTAGAAGGAATGTGGGGGCCGCCAGCTCTGTGATCTGGCCACACCTGGCACTAGCAATTCATAGATACATGTATCACCTTCTTCAACCAATCTACCAGCGAAGGCTTAGAATAAAACTTGTTGACCTACACATTCATGATCCCTCTCTATGAATGTAGTTATTTCGCGCCTTTACATTGTGTTAAGCTGATTTCTGTTGTGCCCAGTTCAGCTGTACGCAAATTGGCATTGGCTTTATATGGTAACTAAACTTGGTACTGGTCAAGGGAAAAACCTTTGACCCTTCTAATGGTCATGAATTGCATTACACTGGCACTTATTGAGTAATTCCTATCCTTTTACTTCGATTTCGCATTGGTTGTGTATTAATACCTAAGATATTAAAGCATCTTTTTTGGTGTCTTCACTCGAATCAACTCCTTGAAGCTGTTAAGGATACTTTTAAAACCGGACAAAAATTTCTCGCGTGTTTTGTGGCTAGGCATGTTGGGGAAAATTCTGCTGACCCAGGCATTTATTGGCAAATCGATTGAGACAATATTAATCAGTGTGCGCCGTTCGTTAAAATGTTTATTGGAAGTCATAAATATTCCGCTACCGTCCTTTAAACACTCAAAAATTTGCCTTTAACATTCTAGAAATTCTTCA
Source organism: Elysia marginata (assembly GCA_019649035.1). Classification (NCBI taxonomy): domain Eukaryota; kingdom Metazoa; phylum Mollusca; class Gastropoda; family Plakobranchidae; genus Elysia; species Elysia marginata. Next base: position 671,008 of record BMAT01002771.1, on the reverse strand, counting down.
ACATCTAGAGAAAATGTGCAAACGCGTCTGAACGAAAGTAAACACAGTGTGACCTTTTTGAGTCCGCCTTGCATGGTACGCCTACCCCTAATGAAAGCGAAGTCTAGGGCAAGTTGCCTAATATTTGCTCTTCTTTTCGACACTCTGGTGTTTTTGCCTCCTGTGTAACTAACTGAAGTCGCACGGCTGCTTTTGGAAACCTTAGCAAGCTAAATGCCCTTTACCACCGGAATCGCATTGTAAACGCTTCTTCTGTTTTAGATTCACGACCTCAAAACATTAGCTGGTTATTTGATAAGATGTAATATTGTTTCCTTTTTATTTCCGCCATAACTTTTGCTAGGTGATAATTGTACTGGTTCAGAGCTCCGTAACGCGATGGGTCTTGAGTTTCGAATCCAATTATTGGGTGATTAAAAGGACAGTTCAATTGCTTGGAATCGGAGTTTTGGCTTTGAAAGCAAGTCAGCTTTTTCAAAGCTAGGTTGTCTAACAGCAACGACCACTGGGCCTACATGTAGTACTTCTTTCGCTAACTAGGCGTTCTTGCTAACGAGGCTGAAGGGCTGTATCCGCCCTTTTGTCGACGTACCATAGTAGAAGAAACTCTACGAACCAGTGACTGGCTTTTCAGTTGTGGAGAGCGCTTGGCTAGTAGCAGGTCAGGCATGCAAGACTCGTGAATAAATAATGTGAGATGTGGGTCTTAAACGGCGTTATCTAAGGCGTGTTTTTTTTCTTGGCATCACACTAGGAACTTTCTACCTAAGCAAGACAGTGTGTTTCGAACTCATCCTTGAGATAAACTGTAAAATGTTTACTGTTGTGTTATGATCTCCTGTTCCTTTTAATGTGAGAAGTTGGATCTTAAACAGCGTTATCTAAGGCGCGGTTTTTATTTTCTTGGCATCACACTTGGAACTTTCTACCTAAGCAAGACAGTGTGTTTCGAGCTCATTCTGGAGAAAAACTATTAAGTGTTTACTATCGTGTTATGATCTCCTGTTACTTTTTTCACCTTCTCTTTTAATGTGTCAACTTCAGTGCTATTTTATAAATCTTTTTTTTGGCCTTTTTTGTAGTAATGAGGCAATGCGTATCAGTTGACATTATTTTGCATATAAACAGCAGTTTTTTTTAACACTGTAAAATGATCCTTAATACCGGCATCTACTTTTTCTTAAACAATTCATAAAACAAAAGCAAATCTAGGTTTATCAAAGCTCGAAGTCACTTTGTCTCCGAATACGTTTCCCGTGAAGCAAGCTTAGGCGACGTTAAAATACCTAAAGTTCAGAGCTCTAATTATTCATGTGTGCCATACGCCCATCTTCGTGGTTTACACTGGAAGCCAGAGGTGTCTATTAACTGTTCATTAAAATTCTCACGAAGAGCTGAGCAAGACAGCAGTGCTGATGGACTGAAGTGATTCCTACTTTCTTCCTAGTTCTCATTTATCCTATATCTTATATATGTCGATCCCATGCCGATCCGGTTTTGTGTCCTAATACGGATAGGGTTATTATGACCTAGGCACAGAGAAGATAATTATAATTTTGCAACTTTACCATTGCTTCATTTTCAACCATAAATTGAATTTCAGCTTGAGATAGCTAAATGTGTTTCGTTTTTTGTTAATCATGTTAGCGAGACTTTTCTTGCTTTTTTTCGACCACACTTGGTTGCATACCTCATAAAATAAATCAATAAATAGGCTCTGTGTACGTGTACATGCATAATAGCTGAAAAATAAGTATTCATAGATCCAAACAGGTAAAAAAATTATTAACAAGCTTGCTTAGTTAAGATTTTAACTTCAGAGATGTGTTGTTAAGAACGTCTAAAAGAAGTCTTTAATTTTGTGTATGCTAAATGACCAATCGCAGTAACAAGAAAGAATGATAAGTCGATATGCCCCTTAGTTCTATCGATTTAAGGAATGTGTTCATCGCGTGGTTCTTGTTAATATTGTAAGGCCATTTTAAAGTGAAAAATCGGCACAAATTGTAGGTACCAATAAAAAGCTATGTCAAAATCGAAACTGAAAATAAGGAAGACATGCATCAGAATACTGCGCTTTCTAGGAACATGTAAGATTGGCGTATGCCTACCTAACCCACTCACTTGAGGAATCTTAACAAGAATAATGTTATTTGAAAAAATAAGAATCTGAAAAATGTCTCTTGAATGTTTAATTCAAACACAAAATTTTACAGCAAGTTCTTCAGTTTCAAAACTCACTTTGGAGATATGCACACATCTCAAAAGTACTTTTACTTCAAGAACGTAGAATAGCCTTCCCAGTACGACTACAACTTTTGATTATGGCACTGACCGTGCACAGTATATCCTTAATCTGCTACTATTATATTGAGCTGTGCGAAAGTTATTAGCACTATCACACTTGTGTAATAAATCGAACTCAAACAATTTACCTGAACCGTCCGCTTTTATCAATTATTGATTGATAAAGAGAAGCTGCAGGCTGTGTGTTAAGCTCTTACGCATAGCTTACATATTCTTACCTGGTTGTAATTGATTTATGCCTTCAACTTTTTAATACAACAAAACCAAACAGCCTGACTTATTGTAGCCCTTGATTAGCCCTTTAAACCACAATGCGCATCATGGTTTTTGTAATCGTGCAAAATGAGGGCGCACCGTGTGGTTCTTGTTCTTTTTTTCTGTTGAAGGATTGTACATTGTAGGACGAAGACCGATTTAGAAATCTTTTTTAAATCTACCTCTCTTGATTTGAAAATAAGGTTGGGTATTTTCCGTGCTCTGTTTTTGCAGCCAATTCAAAGATCGTAGATGGGGTGGTTTTAGCATACCAATGAACCTTCATGTTCTGAAATAGCGTTTTTATGTAAAAACAAAAGCAACATTGCAACTGTAGCTGCTAAGCTGCGAAGTAAACGGTTTGCCCTTGTACTGGCTTGGCCCAAGAGTCTTTTGACCCCTAGACTACTGATGAAATGTAGATTTACATGCAGTTTTGGTTCCAAGTTTATTTAAACATTTTCACTCATTCCCTGGACCTGGACAATGTAGAGAAAGGACATCCTGCCCCGGTCTTATTCTAATGTTAGAGTTGATTGGATGTCAGCAGCATACCATGATCTTTGCTGGCTCTGTCACTCTACATGACTATCATGCTTCTAGATGCAGGCCCTACTAGAATACCATAGAATGGACTTCGAAGCTGGAAATAGCTTGATTATGCGATTTTCTTTTTTTCGATTTCGATAAGAGTTTCTGTGTGGAAATAATTGAAATATTGTAAAGGTATGAAATTAGCAGTGGAGAGAAGTAGGCTTTTTAGTGGAAATAACCAGCTCGTGATAGTGTGAAAATTTATTTTTCCTGCCTTTTGCTTTATAAGGCTTTGGGCGCTGAATAATTCAAGTGAAAACCTTTTGTGTGTGCAGAGTCATAGTGTGTACGATTTTTGGTGTAGTTATCAACTGCCACGACCGTCATCTTAATTTTAGTTTTATAGACAGTTCTGGCTTATAGCGTGTTTAAGAATTTATTTTAAAATCTAGTTCACTTCCTTACTTCAGTTGTATGTAGCTGCAAGATGTCATGATACTCAATTTTATCAAATTCTGGGAAAGGTGTTGTTTTGTTAAGGATGTCTTAGTTCTTGTTTTTTTTTCCGCACGCGTATTTAGTGTTACGATTTGTTATTTCTTTATAACCTGATCTTCAGGAGTCCAGCTGGACGTACTACAAACAGCGACCAACAGTGGTGAAAATTTTGTCATATTCCAAAATGCCAGTATGAATTCGGAAGGCCTTACCAAATAAAAAAAAAACACGATGCTTTCAAAACACTTTGATTTCCTATTATTTCACGAAGCGGAAAGTGTTTTTTAAAGATGGGTTGTATTTATTGTGTTACTGCAATCGATACCATACACGCATAAAATTGATAGTATAAAAATACATCATGCACAACGTGTTTCTTTCACTATCAATGAAAGCATTCCTCACCTACCTGTTAGTGTATGCATTACTAGATTTATTGTGCTCCTTTTCTGTTTAGATTTTCTTGACTTTCGTTTCGAAGCTGCCCATTATTATCTCACTATTAAAAGGATATCGTCCTGTGTCGGCATTGCACTTTAGCCAAGTGCCTATGGAAGTATTTGGTATTCTGTGAGGTAACTGTTTGCGAGGAAATCATCCTGCTACAATCATACCGGTAATCGCAACCTGGAGAGGTCGCCAAAAGCTCTTGTCGGATTACTTCTTCGAGATCCTCCGATATTTTGCTGATACCTTATCACGGTGTTTGCGCCATCGAAGTCTCAGCGTAGCTGCGTCCCACTACCTTGATTTATATAGCCTTTTCGATTCGGAATACCTATTTTGTACGTCCAGCAAAATCGCTGTGTTGAAACAACAAAAAGTTTTTGTGGCGTATTATGGTTTATGCTTCTTTGTGAAAAAAAATCGTTTCCATGATGCCACACTAAGGAAGCAGCAAATGTCCAGATCCAAGAGATAGATCTTCCAATTGCAATTTTCGAGGGAGTGACGGGGCACCATGTTCAGCTGCTGCTCCCCTCAAAAGAAGAAAAAGAAAAAGAACAAAAAGAACAAGAAGGACCAAGAGAATGGTGTCGCTGCAGAGGCTGTGCCTCTCAGTAGAGGGGATCCCCACAGCATGTCTCAAACCCAGGTGTGTCTCGATTACCCTCGGCGGCTTTAAAATGAATTATTTCTTAAAAAATCGAATTATCAATAATTATGCAAATTAAAAGGATAATCCAATCGATGATCTAAAAATATACCTGTCTTTGTTTAAATTAAGCAAACATTCTAATTATCTAGAGTGTAATTGGTTTGCGTTTTCAATTTAAAGCAGAAGTTAAGCGATTAATGGTTAGGGTAGTAAAGTTGTCTGTGATCAATCTCTCTGTTTTCTTGACGATATTGATTTAAATAAAGCCCTGGAAAAGCTTGCTCAATAATAATGTCAAAAGCAAAATATTGATACAACGTGTATTTTGTTTTTGTTGGTCCCAACTCCTTTTTTAATCATTTTGCGTGTTGATATTTGGTAATGTTGGGATGTTCTTCATGCTTTTTCTCTCATTTTCTTTATCGTTATTTTCTTCAAGTTCTTCGATCAAGCCATCGTCGTTGCAAGTTGTTTAGTATTTCTTCCATTTTTTCCGACTACGGTAGTACTTTCTTTTCCATTCTTTCCAGTTTCTCTCTGCTACGTTCACATTTTACGTAATAGATGGGCGGCCTTATCAAATTTTAAAGGAAAGAGGCGAGAAGAGAAGGCACGAAAGACGGTCTTGACTCATACATAGTCTCATACATTTTCTTACCCGCCGAAAATGGCTTCAATAGTCACTTTTTCCCGTCTAAAGTAAACCTGTAGACGTTCGGCATTCCATTGGAACCGCTTTTAAGGGCCCTTGTTTAACAAGTGCGGTCTCGTACGTTTTGTCTTTATTTTTCTCTGAACCTCGTTTTGACGCAATGTTTCAGCGAAACCGGTTTAACGAAAACCTTGTTTGGCGAGACGCCAGGTGAAAAGAAGACAAATTTAAAGATGAGATCTGCTGAATTTCTCTTGTCAATTTAGGCTGCTTTGTTACTTTGTTTCTAGGCTGTAAAGCCTTGGTTAATCGCTTTCTCTCTCCCTCTCTCTCTCTCTCTCTCCCCCTCTCTTTCTTTCTCTCTTTCTCTTTCTCTGTCTCTCTCTCCCCACCTATCTCTCTCCCCCCTTGTCAGTTCATTAACATATCCACTTTCTTTCCTGGTTTATTTCCCTGTATTTTAAGTATTATAAATGAGTTTATTGTCCTATAAATAAGAATTTATAAGTAAGTCTTATTTTATTCTGATAGTTTTGTAACTATTTCCTTGTTATTTCTAAGGGTAATTGGTTTGATATTTTTACTTTGAAAAAGAAACTGAAATTTTTTTTTCTGTTTTCATCCGCACGCAATTTACTTACTCTTTTTTATATTTAAATCTAAAACTTTTTTTTTTTGGCAATTCGGCTTATTTGGTTTAAGTTAAAGGATCAAATTTTATGTCCTTCAATCCATAAGTATAAAGCGCCATTATCATTTCAAATGTATGAGATTCACTATTTTACTCTAACCTTGCTTCGACGTTAAGGGAATAAAATGTTGTGGATTTGATCTATCAATAGCAGTTTAGCACTGAATTAATTTAGCGTGTTGGTTTCCCCGTTGATTGCCCTATATTACTTGTTTAGTGAAATCTGTACGACTTTATGTGTTCGCTTTGCCGTGCAAAAGAGTTGGTTTAAGTATGGTTTAAGTCCTAGGTTTCATTTGTTTGGTTTTATAATTATGCTTTACGATTTCATGTGGGTTAGGACCTTGTCGTGTAATAAAGAGTTGCTAGTGAAGTCTACAGCCTGGTTACTGGAGGTCGATTATTCTGACAAAAAAATGCTTAGGAACCACGGAAGACGCATCTGTCTAATATTCTCCTCAATCTTTCATTCAGTCTTCTTGACCAAGGTTAGTCTACATGTCCAATAAACTTGACAGTGCTGTTGCCCTTTGCGCTTGTGGTTTTTGTTTATTCTGCTGTGAAAAGATGGTGTCCAGAGCATGCCCATCATTTTTAATGTGCGTGTAGCCTAGGTTTAAGTACCGGTATTACCACAACCTTCTCGCTGAGTTTCTTTATAACTATGATTTTCATTATATTTAGGAGGAACTTGTTTGGCCACTCCTCTTCAGCATCATGATTCGCCCCCTCCGCTTTCCGCATCTGTTATTTCATTCTATCCCTTTTGCTTTTACAATGTAATCCTCTGGCTCTCTCTCTCTCTCTCTCTCTCTCTCTCTCTCTCTCTCTCTCTCTCCCTCTCACTCACTCTCTCTCACTCTCAGTGGGAGTGTGTTTTACCTCTTTGCCTCTCCCTACCTCTGTTTCCCTGCTTTTGAAAATAAACATATACATTTACAGTATCGTAGGATTTAAATTTTTTTAAACTACGCGCACTGGAGTGGTCTATTGTTGCGATTCTGAAAATCGAAACCTGAAGCTCATAGTTTATCTTCAGTGCTTCATGCAGTTTGGACTTAAATAGCATTTATTGTATAGGAAGAGAAAGAGGGGAGGGGATAGGTGGCTTACCATAACACCTTTGACAGATCTGAAAGACGAGGCTGATATGGTGGAGGTGATGGAGCAGAAGAAAAAATATGCCACCGATGAAAAAAATGGACAGGGCTTTGAAATAAAAGTGTAGGGAGATGTCAATGTGTATTGACTATTATGACTTCACGGAACCATGAACCGATTTATTGGAGGACGTTACTTCCTACCTTCCCCATTCTCTTTATGAACATCTCTCCAGTATCCTTTACTTCGTTGTTGTATTTTGCCTTAGACATAAACTATCGTGTAATGAAATAGAAACTTAAAATATGAATGTTAGAGCAAACCATAGTACTATACTCGTAGTCATACCAATTTAGATCAACTCTGATTCCACAACTAATGTGGAGTATGCAACTCTGTTTGAAATCCGCAATAAGAAACTTCAGATACATTAAATCAAACTTAAAGGTATTGGCACTGTACTACAAGTTTCCTCCGTCCCGCTTGGCAGAGGCTACATGGGCAAGTCCGGCTGGGAAGTGGAGATTAAACTTGGTCTAGCGGATTCAATTCTGTAATTTTCTAGTGTACTCAGGATAGGTAGGTAATGTCTTGCTGAAGCCCCAGACAGAGATAGCAGATCCCACTTTGAGAGGGTATAGAGATCTTCAGGACATGGAAGTAAAATGGGTGGCTGTATCAACAAGCGGATTGGCATTCTGTGTTGGGCAAGCTAGCCGGCCCTGGCTGTGATAACTACTTCCTTCTTAGAGAAGTATCTCCCGTACCTTTAAAATTTTTACGTTTGCAGTCGTTCTGGAGTGAATTATGATGGCCCCTTGTAATTTTTAATTCCAACAACAACTTTATACTCGTTAAACTTTTTTCTTCTTTTATCCATACTCATCTTCCCCTTACTCTCGGGTGCCTTTTGGGTTTCGCGTTTAATAGCTCATTTTCAGCTTTTCAATGGTTCGTGTACTAAAAAAATAAATAATAAAAAATGGAGAAACAAGAAACGTTCCCCTCCACTTGATCATATCCACTTTCGTCTTCGTAACTTTCATCAGCAGTCAACATACCACCTTGATATTACTGATATTTTACGTAGGTGAAAGTTAATGCGAAAATTTATTTGAATTCTGAGTAATAATTTATTGCAACATCCTTTAATGTAGTGGGATATATGAGCCCTTCCTTAGTGTTGTTTTATTTTTATATTTGCTATCCCTCTCTCTTTTGCCGATAAGTTTCGCAAGTACCTACCTTCTTCAACTTCTTGTACGTAACATTCAATACACACGCTGTAGAACTTGAATCGTGGCAAATACTTACAAGCGAAACATTTAAATTAAAAAAAAATGTTTTTTGGGGTTTCATTGCAAACCTACCTTCTTAAACTTCTTGTAACATTTAATACGCACACTGTAGAACTTGAATCGCGGCAAATACTTACAATAGAAACATTTAAGTTTTAAAAAAATGTTCTTTGGGGTTTAATTGATAATGTTAAAGAACTTTACTCTATCGCTTTTTTCAGCATCGCATGCCCTTGACCCTATCTTTTGACTTCTATTTGCAGAACATGTCGGATTATAAGTATATTAAATTTGCTTTTTTTTCGTATCCTAAATAAAGTGAACCCTCATTTACCGAATCTAGCAAGCTGTGTTCGCGTTCTGAATCCCTTTTTATATATCTGGCCAGCTATTTACTGATAAGAAAATCCAAAACGTATTTTTCCCTTCTCTGTCCTTTTTGTCCTGTGAGGTCTTAGAATGGGGTTGGTTTCAGTTCTAATAACAGGTTGGACACTGACAAAGCTGGAGCCGGGGGTTACAACTAAAAAGTGGCTCTTCCTCTCCATGTTGTTTCCGCATCGTTTGATCACTGCTGGCCTAAGCAGCTTTGGCGTCCCTTTTTTTTTCATTGTTTCGAATAAATTATTTTGTCACCCTCCCTTTTAAAAAACGTAGAAAAAGAAGACAAAAAATAGCCAGATATGACACCCTCTGCCGTAGGAGATTTATTTCGGATAGTCAGTCATGACCTGATTCTCGGATTAAGAGCATAAATGTATCTACAGTCAGAAAGTGTTTTTGCTTATATTGACTATATCTGGAACAAACGATTTTGCCCTGATTGTGCTTTTTAAAGATAAAAATACCATGTCGAGTCGGAAATCATGAAAGGAAACGAATCTGTCATCTCTCATGTCTTATTGCTTGGGCTCTCAGCATTATTACCCTTTTTGCCATGTGGATTTTTTAAAAATTGTCTTTGAAAATCACGCAATATTTTGTTTTGGTCATAACTTAAATCTTGGCTTCGAATTTCTTTTTGGTTTGGCTGTGATCTTTCTTTTTATTTCTCAGTCTCGTCTGTATATCGGGATAAATCACTTAACGTTAATTTGTCCATGACCAAAGCCTAACTGTTACCTTAAAATTTCGTTTAATCTAGTTCTGCTTTTTTTTTGTCTTGAGCCTTAACCCAATCCTTGCATTCGAATTCTTGCTTAACTCAGCTACGTCCTTCTCGCTCAATTCTCGGCTGTATATGGTAATAAACATTGTTGTGGTGTGACTCGATATATAATTCAACGAACATCCACCTTATTTTATGGGTGGGTCGACATTTTTTATATGGACCAAATAATTCAATATATTTTATTGTTTATTCTATGTGCTCTTCACAGATTTCGGACGTGGTTGTGCCAGGCCAGGAAGATATAACAGCTAAAGACGCGCTTATGCTATGGAGCCGCAGGACAACAGAAGGCTACCCGGGGGTCAAGATTCGGGACTTTTCATCTTCGTGGCGCGACGGCAAGGCATTCCTCTCCATCCTGCACAGGAACAGGTAAAAAGTCTCTTCCTTTATCCACACTAATACAGTTTTAACATAAAATTATACATATTGAATGATTTCTTCTTTTTCTTCCACCTTCGCGCTCAGATTCAACGCTTTCCTAAACCCCCGTCCTCTCTTCCTCTCTCCCTCCCTCTCTCTCTCTCTCTCTCTCTCTCTCTCTCTCTCTCTCTCTCTCCTTTTTATCTTCAAATATGCCAAAGAGTGCAGATGCCATGCTTTCTGGAATTATTGTGACCAGCTTTGTTGCTGTGATGAGATTCCAACCATAGTCACTGTGTATTAGCAGCAACATAATTTTAGTTTACCTCTGGGATAACATAGGGCAGAAATTGTAAGGACGGCACTATGACTTGGAACTTGCTTGGTTGTCATTGAAACACTTAAAAATTAATTTCTAATGGTGTAGGGATAAGAGTGTTCAAAGTTTTTTTTTCGCTGAGAGGCTCTGCAGCAAATATTTCTCTGTAGAATGTGCCATGTTATAGAATCTGAAGAGAAGAAAACTAGAGAAAATTAATACGAAGTGGCTTTGTTTTTCATGCTTCTTTCAGGCCGGACCTGATAGACATTCGGCAGATGCGCAACAACACCAACCGTCAGAACTTGGAGACGGCCTTCACAGTAGCCGAGCGAGAGTTCGGTGTTACCAGGCTCCTGGATGTGGATGGTGAGTACACCGATCATGGTCATGCTCACTGTAAATAATAGCACACAATGCTTAGCAACAGGCCTGCTATGTGATGTACATGCAAGCCTGCCCTAGAGCCTCAGTGCCTGAAGCTATCTATTCTCACTGGGCTCTGTTCTTTGTCTGAGGCTATTGGTTTCCTTCTAGAATGCCGCTCAGGTATTTTGACCATTGTTTTAGTCAGTCAGCGTTGAAACATCTGGCTAATTTGAACTCTCGTTCAAGCATTAAACTTAAAATTGAGTAGTTACCAAAAGAATACAGGCAGCTCATCAGCCTTTCCCAAGATCAAAAGCCATGGCTGTGCTACTGACTGTCATTAGAAACCAATTTTCAAGCAGCAAAGAAGGACCTGCCTGAAAAAAAACCGGGTTAGGATGGCCGAGCGCAAAGTATTTTCATTTTTTTTCGATCTCAATTGTTGAACACAGTCAGACAGTCAGCGTTGAAACATTTGGCTATTTTGAACGCTCGTTCAAGCATTAAACTTAAAATTGGGTAGTTTTTTTTGGGGGCACTTACAAAAAGAATGCAGGCAGCTCATCAGCTTTTCCCAAGATCAAAAGCCATGGCTGTGCTTCTGACTGTCCTTGGAAACCAATTTTCAAGCAGCAAAGGAAGGACCTGCCTGAAAAAAAACCGGGTTTGGATGGCCGAGCGCGAAGTATTTTCATTTTTTTTTATCTCAATTGTTGACCACCTAATTTTAGTCATTAATATTGAATTAAAGACTAATGAACTGGAAGTTTTTGAAGTTTTTGCCGCTTAACTGGTTTAAAGTCAAAACGTTAAGATATAATAAGTATGGCCGCATTCCTAGATATTTAGGAAGAATTTAATTTACTCTAATTTATCATGTTTCTGTAGCTGTAAATGCTTTCCCGGTTTTCTGTGTAGACTATGCCACTATGAATAGAGTCCACCTGGTTTGTTTTACCTACAGATATTATTAAGTTTTGGTGCACATTTAGTGCAAAGTTTTGATAGTAAAAATCTCGTTTACCCTCTAAATGTTACTGTGGTAGCTTTTCACGCGGATGAGGTTTAGGTGCCATAGGTGGGCATCTGTAGGCGCAAAAGTCTTGTTTGCATATGTCTTTGTGTGGCTTTTTCTTTTATTTGAGGGTTACTGAAAGGCCTTGAAATGACAATGGTGTGTGTGTGTGGGGGGGTGGTATATATTTAAGTAAAGGTCATGCCGGTTCATGAGTTTTTTTGGGGGGTTTTTTGCTGGATGATATAGCCTTAAAAACTTTTCAAACTCAATGTTTTGATTTGTTGTTATTTCTTTTTTTTTTTGTATGCTTTTCTCCCCTTGGTAGACTTATTAATTGGTGAGATTCCCCCCAATTCGACTTCTTTTCTCTAGCTATTAGTTTTGATTTCTAACTGTTATTTTTTTTTCATTTCTCATTTATTAACATTATGCTCGCCAAACATTTTTGCGCCACTATTTCCACTCGTGCTCATGATCTTGATCTGTCGATTGTTCTTCACAAATCGAAAAAAAGAACGAAAAGTATGTCGGAGAGATTTTCCAACTAAATTGTTTTCACTCATGGATTTACTTTTGGTTTTGTTTATGTTTTGAGTCATCAAATACCTAATCACCTTGTCGTTATATCTTCGGCGCAACTGCAACCATCATGGCACAAAATCGATACCAATTGTAGGGCATACGTTCATAATATTTTCCATCATCATCCATCTTGCATTTGAATCCAACATTTTTTTCACACCTCAATTGAGTAATATTATCGGTTTTCACAACAGCTACAAAAAATGGATACTTAATGGTCATCAACTCTTTCGGTAAAGTTGAAAGTCTTGAGATTAAAATTTATGTTACGCAGTTCTGCTCATCTTGTCTTCATGCGGATTTTTTTCTCTTTTATCTGTATGCTGCAGCTTTAACCGGTGCGTATCAGGGTGATTTAATTAGTAAGAATATCTCTGTCTCCAACTACGCACCTTAATGTTTCGTTACCCTTCCTCGGTTTGCTTTTGTAAACGTCCTCTTTCATAGTTCAAGTAGTTTATTTTAACCGAGCATTCTCAGGGTGATTAGGAGAAGAAGGAGAAGAAAAATAATTAAGGAAAAGAGACGAAGAGTAGACATAGAGTGAAAATGTAGATAAAGGAAAAAGAGAAATCCTAGAAGAGTTTTAAAAACTTACGTTTAAAGCATAGTCTTCCCCTGGGCGCTCTCTATAGATCAACTTATTGTACACGTATGTGCTTGTCGGCGCTAGCGGGCCTTAGTTATTTTTTAAACTTCCTTTTTTAAAATTTTATCTAATCTTTTGCATGCTTTTTTTTTAAATTAAAAAGTTTTTAATTTGTTTGTTTCGTCAGACGGGAATCTGTCTCATGCAGAAAAGAAATTACTAATATTTAAAATTCGAAACGAACCTGACGTTGAGAGATCATAGAGCACGAATAATCCTATGTTCCTACTATCTTAGATCTCCCTTATTCTAATGAAAAACATCCTCTTAATGGTAAAAAGTAAATTGAAAAGTTTTTGAAACATTATGCTGATATTGATAGCAAACTGTGTAAAGTCTTTGAGAATGTGTTTACACCCTTCTCCGAAAAACCTATCACGCATGCACAGCATTTAGACTGAGAAGATACATGCGCTGCCTCGCGAGTTAAGCATGCTGCCACCCTGGCTGTTAAAAAATATGCATGTCGTTTTATGTTCTTTTCAAAACTTGTTTTCTTGAAGCATAAAGTTGTTACAACTTTGTGTTTTCTCTTTAAACGACCGCCTTTTTGTTTGATATTATCTTTTGTTTTGTTAAAAATCT
>BMAT01002771.1:645733-655839 GCA_019649035.1 Elysia marginata | reverse complement strand
TTATTTTGATGCAAGAATTTTGTTGCTGTCAGAAATTTTTGAATTTGAATAAGACTTTTCTTAATTATCTAAAAATTACCTCTGTTTAACCTGGTGCTAATTTCAAATCGTAGTTTAACTATTATAGATAATCACTGACAGGAACTCAAAGAGCATCAAGATTTTAAAATATAGAAATGCCACTAATGAAAAAGATGTTTTACACAAAGTACTCATTGACTTATCTTTACCCCTACACTCTCAAGACTCGTGCCTGTTGGGTTCCTGCATTGTGCCTCTTAATTTTGTTTCAGAAGTGCTTGTTACAGCAATAACTTTCATCCAACATGAAAAACTGCTCTGTACTTCCACAGGAAATAATAAACAGGGAAAGTGATTTATGCTACCACCAGGTGGCCACTTCCTGTTTCAGGCTGTATCAGCATGTTACAATCTTATTTTAGATTGGCATGCTGCCGTTTATTATGAAAAAAAAAAAGATAAACATTTTGTCTGATATGCCTATCAGTTAGGGATTTGTTGATAATAAAGTATATCCAATTATAAATAATTCTAGTGCTTTTAAAGTGGTGCCTTCTTCTGAGTTATGTGGGACAGCTTGACAAGTTACTGTAGTTGGATTGAATTTTGTTTTTTAGTTCTTCTGTGTTCAGGTTTTGAAAGAGATTTCTTGAAACAGCTATCAAGTTCCTTGCTGTTGTCTCTATAGCCTCTGGGAGTTTTAATCATGTAAATGAATAAAAAGATGACATAGAGCTTTCGAGGGGCCTGGTCATTAATTAAATTTTTCTCACATTGGTTTGCTAGGAGAGACAGCTGAAAGTGGAAGAATACAGAGAGATGACACACTCTCTGATGAACTGGTTGAAAGATGCCACCAAGCTGATGCTCAGCAGAAACTTTCCGTCTTCCCTGCAGGAGATCAAGGTGAAACTTAGAGACACTTTATAAGATGCTCACCAAATGTATGTGAAGTTTTCCAACCTTCCTTCGATCTGTCTCTATCTCTCCTTCTCTCCCCATCTCTCTCTCTCTCTCTCTCTCTCTCTCTCTCTCTCTCTGTGTCTCTCTGTCTCTCTCTCTCTCTCACTTTCTCTCCCTCCCCCTCTATCTCTATCTCTCGCTACCTTTTAAGGAAAAGAGATATAAACACCCTATATAATTATTTCTTTCATTTGTGTCTACTTAATGTTTTATCCAATGTCCTTTTATCCAATGAATATAATCTGAGTAAAATTTTTCTACAATTTAGAGAATCCTATTTCTGTATAGGGGCCTGGTTTCTGCCTCTCTTTCTACCTTATATCTTTATCCTATCTTCCTTTCTATCTCTTTCTCCTTTCTCTCTTTCTTTTTAACGCATACTCCATCATACTATCTTGAGATTTTGTTCACTTCCATCAATTATGTTAACACTTTGTATTATACAACTTTCAGGCTCTCCATTCTGATTTCAACCGTTTCCGCAATGAAGATGTGCCACCTAGATTAGAGATGAGGAACAGAGCACATAGGCTTTTTGATGAAATACAGGTACAGTCACGCTTCTATATTAAACTTGTCAACTACAGTCAAATCCATGGATTTTTTAAACCTGGATAGTTAAAATATTTGCTTAAACTGAACTGTGTTCTGATTTAAGATTTTATCTTTCTTCTGTAATGTATACTGTATATTTGATTTAGGTATAGCTCAAAGCTGACAAAGTATTCAAACTTGATAGTAGTAACTAACGCAGCATTTGATAACAATTCTCAAAACTATGATTCAGCTTTAAGAAACATATCTTCTCTCTACTTTCACTAGAATTTTCATTGTTTGTTTCTCTGCTTAAGCGTAGGTGCCACTTTGATCAATTTATGTCCAAATTTTTTTTCTTTTCTATTGTTGAGCGTCACTCCTTCTCTCTGTCTTCTCCCAGAACCTGACCACAGATCCGTCCCACATGTCCATAGAGGATGAGTTGCTTCCACACAACGTTTCCCGGACTTGGAGCAGGTTTGAGGCTGTCATGCAGGAGAGAGACATGACTCTGCAATCTGAGGTTATCAGGTGAGAAGCTTGAATAATCCCCAGATAGAAAGGTTTTTAAACTGTTTAGGGTTTAATGAGGGGTGAGCAGTGGCGCAATTAAAAGGGCAGTTGACCACTATCTGAGGGGTCCAAGGTTGGATTCCCAGTCTGGGCAAAATTTTATTTGCTCCCTTATGCCCAGCCAGCTCTTGATGTGTAGCTAGGTCTCTTAAGACTCAGCAAAAGTTAAAAAAAGCAATGGCAAACTACCTTAATATATCATGTGCCTGAAAAATAAGGACCCTGCTCCTTGTACCCCTATGCTGGTCTGTCTTTACTTTAGGGTGTAATGAGTTAATATTTGTATTTTGACAGAGCAATCAAGATTTAACTCATTCAATCAAGTTTTACTTGTTTCATACATCAGGCTGAAAGGCCTTTGTATTTAGCTTTGTTTTAAAAAAGGCAGTGAGGATTGACTCTTGTTGAAACATAAAGTTTGTTGTTTTTATTTACTATGTGTGTTGCTAGGCAAGTTCAGTTATTATGCGATGATACTAGATGTACAGTTGAATCCATACAATTGGAACCTGAATAGATCAAATATTTCTTTAATTGGCATTATGCTCAGTCCACTACTTGTAACCTCTGATAGCAATCAATGTTTATTGACAATTTGATTTGTAGATAAGTTTCAAAGTCAAATATTGTTCCCATGGGGTTTTTTATATCCAAATTGAACTGTATTGAGAATATGTAAGATATGACTTAGAGAAACGTAACTCTGCTATCTTTTTTCATCTTATTCGAAGCCTGTAAGACGTATTACAAATATTTTTGACCATTGTCTTTTCTGAGGATAGACACATCAATACCATTAACTGGGTGATTCTTATGTAATCATTCTCTCTGTACCTACCAGACTCGAGAGACTCCACAGACTAGCAGAAAAAGCTCAACGTGAGGTGCGCTTTACTGATGAGTCCCTTACAGACTTGGCTCGCCGCATAGATGACACAGCCCGGGGTCTCGATCTCATGCACAGTTTTGAAGCCAAGCGCAATGCGGATGACTTGGACAGAAGGCTTAAGGCAGCAGAGGAGTCGCTGAGGGGACTGTTCCGGGACTGTCAGACCCTGCAAGATGGAAATCATCCCTCTGCTGATCACTTGTACAGGAGGTGAGTTTTACAAAATGAAAAGTAGACTCACATACTTTTGTTTTTAAGAATATGGAGTAAAACAAATAATCCAGATAAAAATAGAATCAAAAAGTCTAAAAGAGTAAACATTGATTATTCTTGGTTTGATTAATCACCTGCTTTGACAATATTACTCAGAAAATTTTGGTTTTCACCACAAATGATCTGTAACTCAAAGAAAATTCTCTTACACTGGAAAGCTTTCTACTTCTGAATTCCACAATTTATGTGGGCTTTTTTCTTAGTTTTTGAACCGCTGTCAAGTGTTTTTTATTTTCAGATCTGAATGTGTTTTTTTCTCAATGTTTAAACAGCTGTTATAATATTTTCTATTTTCAGGGTGTCTGAACTGCAGGGCCGAGTGTCGAGCTTAAAGAACTTGCTGTACAGCCAGATTGTGCACCCACTGCTCTCTCGCTCCAGTGAGGACGCAGGCAATCTGAGTAGTGCTAGTAGCAGTCGCTCTTTAGGGAGGTCACCTCGTGTGCCAGGCAGCAGCTCGGGGATGGAAGTGGCATCAGAGGCCAGACTGATGGAGACAAACCCAGCCTTTAGACATGTCCAGTCTTGTCTGCAGTGGGTGGACAACAAGCAGGTGAGTAGGTTCTTTAAGTAATACTTCCTGGGACAACTAAAAGCAGTATCTGTCTGAGACAAACAAAAAGCAGTATCTAAAGTAAAAAACCACCTGAAACATACTGTGATTGTTCCATATAGAATTCATGGTAGGAGAAGTCTTTTATTTTTTGTCAAATATAGGGGTTTCTCTTGACACAAAATGTAAGTTTTTATCATGATTAATCAATTGATTGAAAACCTGTACAAACAAAAAGCACTATCTAAAGTAAAAAAACCATATGGAACATACTTCCTTGTGATTGTTCCATATAAAAAATATATTAGAAGTCTTTTTTTTTTGTCAAACATAGGGGTTTATTTTACACAAAATGTAAGTTTTTACCATGACATTCAGTTAGTAAATATTGTTGGTTTGCAACTCAGGTACTGAAAGTAAAGTAATAACAAACTATACCTTTCTGGGATTTTTTTATATATATACCCATTAATTTTTCTGGATCGGTTAATTGCTTCTAGAATTTTATACCAAAATATTTTTTTTGTTTCAGTCAAGTTGTGAGCCTAATATGTATAGTTAGACTTATAGTTCAACTTATGACTCGCATTCTTTACTTTTTTTTGAGATATCTCTGCTTTATTATTATTTCTATTTAAATTTTTTTCAGAGAGAGCTGGATGAAGCAGAAACTGACAGCGAGTTGTCTCGCGTACAAGAACTTTTAGCTGTACATAGGAAAGAACATGAAGATATTCAAGCATTCCGATCTCAAATTGACAAATGTATAAATGACAGAGTAAGTATTTGTGAGTAGATGGTCTGATGAATCCTAAGAATTTTAAGGAGCTTATAAACCTGATGTTCTCTATTTTTAAAGAATGTATCAAATCTGCTTAAATTTTAGTCTCTACATCAAAATTCTACTCAGAATTTTTGTTCCTTGATGGAGTGGAACAAGAACAGTACTAAACAAAATGAATTCAAATAGTTTGTAATACCAAATTAAGAAATAGATTCACTGGGATTTTTTTTGTAAAGTTGACTGGAATTTGTCTTTAAATTAGTAAACTCAATGGACAGGCATTTTCCAATAAATATCTTCAAACCTTTTCCTTTTGTTGAGATTATTAAAGATATTAATGCATACATTTTCAGGCTTCCCTAACTCCCGAGGAGCAAAAGCTGTACACACAAAAACTTTCCAAATTAGAAGTGGCGTACTCTCTTCTTTCGGTAAGTTTTTTTTAGAGCCATTGTCCTAGGTATGAGTACACTGAAATATTGAAAAAGTGAAATATGAAAACTTAAATTTTCATAAGATTATGAAAAGGATTCAGAAATGTTTTGGAGTATGTTTTTTTTATGCTGATGTTGTTGGCAGTGTGGAAAGTATAACTGATGCCTGTCTGACCAATAGTGAATGAAAGATGTGGTTGCAATGAACTGGTTTTTCCAATTTTTAGTCTAATTTTTTTTTTGTTTCAAACAGTGAACATCCCTATTATTAGCATTAGTAAGTTACGCAAAATAAAATTAACCATTCTCCTTGACTTCATTAACAGCCTCATTCTTAGCACACTTGCTAACTTTTTAAAAACTAATATGTGGTTTTCCTTCTCTGTGTATTATGTCTTGCATCCAGTGCAATTAAGTTTGAATGGGAGAAATTTTAATTTTATTAAGTGCGTGTCTTTTTGTTAAACTCAGTTTTGTTTCTTCAAAAAGTGCCATGTTCTAGGGCAGAGTTTGACAATTTAATTATAAGTTCCACCCAAATGACACTTTGTTTTGTGACTGAAACAAGGTACAATTTTAAACTTAAAATACTTTTGATCAGTTTCTAAGATACCCATTCTTTATAATGTAGGCATAATTTGTAAAACCTATATCCTCTGCCTTCCTAGAAAACATCAAGCCGCCGTCTCAGGTGTTTAGAATCTTTAAGTGAGTTCCTGCAAATGGCCACAGGAGAATTACTGTGGCTTAGTGAGAAAGAAGAAGCAGAGCTTTCAAGGGACTGGAGCGCCCCCAACCTTAATCTCAGTGAACTTGATGATTATCACAAGGTACAGAGAACTACAAGTTTTGCGTTTTATAGAGTGTTGGATATGTCATAACCACTATCCGAGTGAAATGCTGCTGCTGCTATTTTTATCTGAAAGAAATACTTAAAACATTTGTAAGATCTGCATTTGGACTTTCTGTAAGAAATGGTTCTGCTATAGAATTTATCAGAACTTTATGATGTCTATACCAATATTTTTTGTAAATAGTTTCTTTTCACATAATAATATTTTTTGTTTTGAAGTTAGAGGGAAGGGAAGACAATCTAATTTTGTAGCGTTTTTTTTTTTTAATTCAGATAAACATTCAGTATTTTGATGAACTATCCATAGCATAATTTGGGCTTTTGTTTAAATTGTGCTGATGGTTTGTTTGTCCCACAGGCCCTTGTCAGACAAATGGAAAGCAGAGAAAGCCAATTCAATTCTGTCCAGGAGAAAGGAGGTGCTATGATTTTGGACAGACACCCATCTTCCAGAACAGTAGAGGTTTGTCAATTTAGTATAAAAATATTCCTCCCTTTTTAGTTTTAATTCTTATTCTACCAAAGGTTGTTTCTTTTTTGTTGTTGTTGTTTAAAGATATTTAAAGGTTTACTTGCAATTTATAAATTTCTTAAGGTAGAGAAGTTTTTATGATGCTGAAGCCAAGTTAGAAATGATACCAACAGTGTCTCTGTGGTCAAAATAGAAATCTATTTCATCTAGATACAGAATGAATGTTATCAGTTGCTAAGTAAAATTATCAATAATTTTAGTTGGATAAGAAAATTTAGTTTTAGTTCCTCCCCCCCCCCCCTTCCAAGTTTAATATGCGCAGGTCTTCAGCAAATTTTTGTTTACCTCTTTTGTTCAGGCCTACATGTCCACACTTCAAAACCAATGGTCATGGCTGCTGCACTTAAGTTGGTGCTTGGAAGCGCAAATAAAGCACCGTGTGGAGTATAACAATTTCTTTGAAGAGGCTGACCACTGCCAGCAGTGGATGGCGCGCCACTCAGAGCTGCTTCACAACAGATTCTCTGCTGAAAACATTCCCGTGGACCAAGCACAAGTACTGCTGGCAGACTTGCAGGTCAGTGAAGCAATCAAATCACATGTAAAAGATGCAGGAGTCAAAATTCATATTTTAACGGCAACAACACATTTGTCTGGAGATTTCTGTCTTTATCATTTGTACCTTTTGTTCCTATGATAGCATTATGTCTGCAGACCAAAATATCTTAACATCACTAAGGAAAGGGTCAAAACTGATAAAAATGAACTCAGACTTTTATTTTATTGATTTTAAAGCGCTGCTTTGCAAATATTTCTTAGTCTTTTGAATGTCGATTTGCCCAAACGAAAAATAGAATTTTTAGAGACCTTAAACTTACCCAAATGATCCGTTCATTGTTGTAGTTCCTTCCAATTTATCTAATTAAAAAAATAATGAGGCCAGCGCCTCAAAAATGAACGTTAACAAATCAACCTAACATATCTTGGTTGGCTTCTAAACTCCTTCCTCTCTTTAATAATTATGACCGTTATTACTCAATTCACTTAACTACATATAATGTGAATACGATAGATTAACAACAAATTTATACATGTATATATAAAAATAGACTAGCCAGAGCATACAAATTTCAAGTCTTTATTCTCTCTAGGAGGTCCAGGAGCAAATCCGAGAGTATGACCGGCGAGTGTCTGCTCTGGTCAACACAAGCCGTGACATTCTTCCCCTCAACTTACGATCTCAGCGTCCCACGGCCACTGCTAGAGTCAGAACATTGTGTCCATGCCACCAAGAGGAAGTTTCCTTACAGCGAGGGGAGGAATGTTTTCTTCTTAACAATAGCATAAGGTCAAGGTGGAAGGTAAATCACTTAACTTTTATCCTTGAAATGGATCACCCCAAACATTTTTGTGTTGCACTTATTTTTTGGAGCTGATCTGATTATTGTTAGGTACCTTAAAAACCTGAAGAAGGTTCTTGAACTACAGTAAGTTGGGAAAAGTTTGTCCAAATGTATTAAAATTTAAATGTCAATCCAAGAGAATGGGATATTTTTTTATTTAGTCATTTAGAAAATGAAAATTTTTAAAAATGATGTAATTTTTTTTAAAACTTGAAAACAACAATTATAGCTTTTAGGTTATTCTTCGTATGAAAACGACAAATTAGTTTGTAATTATTTATGATGTATACATGGAAGTATGCTGCTAAGATGAAGCTTAAAGTGTTTTTCAGACTTTTTTTTCTTCTTAACTTTTGTCTCAGGTGAAAACCATGACTGGTATTCAAGCTGAGGTACCATCTACATGTCTCATGATTCCTCCCCCAAATCAGGAGGCAATAGATGCTGCCAGCAAGTAAGCACCTCTTTGATTTATTGGTTCTTAAAGAGGCATTTTAGTGCATTATGAGGCTGATAAATAGAGTTATCCATTAGGTTAAAAGTCTAAATATTTCTAGCTTGTTTTTCATAATTATTTTTCTTTTTTAAAATGGGGACTAAAATGTGAAGAGCAAATCACCTCTTGGTCAAGATTGAAATAGAAATTGCTAAATGCAACTATTTCCTTTGAATCCCTTTTTGTAACCTTACATCCAGCAACAAGGCACTGTCATTCTTTAGTAATAAAAGAGAACTGCTGTCAGGATAGCTATGATGGTTTCAATAAGCTGAAGTATTCATTATAATTTATTGTACTGCTTCTATAAAAGCAATGAATTTGATGACAAAAAAAATTATGCCTTTCATTACAGGTTGAAATTACAACATGAGCGCTTGGCCGCTCAATGGAAAACACAACACAAAAAAGTCAGAACCTCTGCCATATCCGCCGCTATTAAACAGCTGAAGAATTGGGACTTGAAAAGGGTTAGTGTGTTTCATATTTTTTATGTTACATGTTAAAGTGTGTGAAATTTTAAAGTACTTTGAATGAAACATTAGCAGCACATATTAAAAGGAATATATGGAATTATGCATGTAAAGGCTACCACATAAACAAGGTTGTTGTTATCTGAGTTTTTGTATTTGGAAAGTTTCAAAGGAGCTAAAAAAGAGCTTCATTCTCTGATATAATCTTTTTTAATTTAATTTTTAATTGTTTTTTTTTTTTAAGAGTGATTGGGAAATGATCTGACTGATTCCTTTGACATAATCTATTTACTCAAAGTGCTATCTTTTTTCTTGTGGCCCATTGGAAGCAATCTAAAATTGTAAAAATATAGTCTCTGAAATTTCTTGCAAGTAATGGCAAGCAAAAAGGCTATTGACAATTTTAAGAGCTAACAAAAAATTACTTATTTCAAAAGGCCCAAACAGGTTGTGGCGTTGTTTTTTTCCTCCAAAACTTTCCAATTATTCTTATATGTACGTTTCAAAGTTTTCTCAGTTTAGACAAATGAACATCCCATGCCTCAATAGCCTGGCTAGCGTTTTAAATTGTTTTAGAGAATTTAGATGCCAAAGGAATGTCCCGTGAATTTTCTAGATTATACTACATTAAACTGTTAAATTTCAAGGCCACTTTAGTGCACATTGTATATCTGTAATGCGATTCAGATTGAATCTTAAGTGTTTGTCAATCAATTTCTTTTTTGTATGACAGTTTATGGCTATGGACCCAGCCCAGAGAGAAGCTGTTTGGCGAGCGCTAAAAGAGGATGGTGAGAAACTTTTGGCCGAAGGAGGACCTCAAGACAGGGACATGCGCCGACTGGCTGAAGACCTGAGACAGTGTGAACAGATCTACCATGACCTTTGTGAAAGAGCTGCCCAGAAAGGTTAGTTTACTGGGGCTTTTTTTTTTTGTTTTTCAGAAAATTAATAATTAAATTTTCAGTGCATATGTATCTGTCATGTTTTTTTTAAATATTTTTTTTCTACAGAGTATACAGTGTAAGGGCGACAACATAGAGAATAATTTTCAAAGCCGTTCGCTGACGGCCGCGTAGGAGCGCTGCCCGAGGCAATGAAAATTTAAAAAACCTTATATGATAACCGTTGCGGCACACATAGACAAAGCTGTCGTTCCGCGCGCGGCAGCAAGGAGTGGCGCCGTCGCTTTTTCAGAATCCAAACCACATTCTTTCCAAGGCCGTCGCCGCCGGTTGTGACCTAATTGAACACCTGCTCGGCTATAGGACGGTACTGCATTCCAGAAATTCCAGTTTCTGTTTTGATTTTGCAAGATGATTGCTTTTGCTACATCTATGAACATTGACGAGCTGATTTCATCTGTTTTCATAAGAGCTCCT
>BMAT01002771.1:610251-635500 GCA_019649035.1 Elysia marginata | reverse complement strand
AATGTGCTAAGAACAGCAGTGATAGAACCTTAGATACAAGATACAAGAGTTTTTATTACAAATCCCACTTGGGGAAATTCCTTTGCACGCTTCGCTTTGTTAGATATAAGCTAAGTTGATAAGCCCCAGAAAGACCTTGTGTTTTTTATTTTGATTTCTCCCTATGAGTTAATAGTTTATGGTTCTTTTTATATGTGTAAATAGTAAAAAGTTGCACTCCACACATATATATGTGCAGAGTGCAATTAAAAAGAAATTGAAAATAAGAAGCTAAAACACAAGCTAAGTCTTGAGAGACTATAGAGTTGCTAAAATCACATTGCCCAAATTTGACCAAACGAGGTTGGACATTTTAAAACGAGATTATAGATGATTTTCATCTTTATCACTCTGAAGGAAATATTTTCACCAGCTTTTAACTACTTTATTTGCACAAATTTTTGTGTTAGGATGTTATCAAAAGAAAAAAAGAGTTATTTGAAACAGTTACTAATGCATCTGCTTTTCACCATCTTTCACTTCAACATAGTAAAGTATTAAAGTTTTTAAAAATCAATGGTTTTAAAGTCCTGTACTGTCCTGGTAAAAAGAAAATCTTAAGGGGGAAAAAGAGGGTATAATGTAATTTTGATCTGGATATTATAAAACCCATTTTTGTCAAACATACTTAAAACGGGATTAAAAAGGACACTAATCAAATAGTAATATTAATAGCAATTATGACGCCAATAAAATGAGCCCTGGACTATGCAAACAAAGTGCCATTTTAAACCTTTGGCTTGAACCGTTGAACAAAAGCTTACGGCTCCTTGTCCGTATTTGAAATTCTTTTTTAATGATACATTAAGTTGCACTAGGCTTTTTTTATTAGTGTGAAAAAGAGTTATAGCTTACAAGCTTGGACTCACCAGGGACTTTTTTAATTGTTTTTTTTTAATGTAGACTTAACATTTCATTAGAAAATATTTTTGCTTTATTTGATTTGTGCATTCTACACAGAATGTAATACAGTCTGGCTTTTTTTTTACTTTCATTTTCTTTTTTTTTTTTTAAGTTTTAACAGTCAAGTCAGCTCTACTATCTTTTAGCACATAGTGTAATGTGATCTGCACAAAGTGTACATATCTAAGCCTAACTCTGTATTGGAAATAATTTTCAACTTTTCAAAAGGAAATATAAAGGATGGTAAGGGGATGGTAACAAAACATAAGTTTTGTGGATAATGAGAAGTCTCTGGACATTGCAGAGTTGATTATAGTCATTGAAGAAAAAATACAAGATAAAACATATCTTTATTAAAGGGATGGCATACTTTTGGTTTTCTCCTATTTTGATCAGATCCATTGTCTACCAGATTATTTTATCCTATTCATGCAAATTTATGTGTTCTTAATCTTTAAAACAATCTTTAATGTTGGCAATTCTTCAACCTCCCACCCATCTTCTCTCTCCTTCCTCGGTTCCTTTCCTTTCCCAAAATCTGATGAGCCTTTTCTGGCTTGGTTGATGCCCTGGCTAAAGATATTCCATCCAGATATGATTTGCAAAAACGTTTATTGAGGCTTTATGTTAAAAAGCTACTCCTCTCAAAATAAATATTACTACACCTGGTCTTTCATGCTTATTCTCATGACAGATCTCTGACAAGCGCCTGCGACAGTTCAAGGAGAGCTTAAGTGATGACATCTTACATGAAGCCTCTGGTCAGTCTAAGAGGATGAGAAAAAGACAAGACGGGTGCGAGGAGGTCAAAGATGAGCTAGACCAGGTCAACAAGACATACATAGAAATGGTTGACTGGGCCAATGCCAGGCTGCGGCAGATCTCAGACATACTTGCAACACTAGGAGATATGCAGGTAATTTGCCTCCGTTAGTGTGCAGCTTTTTGCATTTGCTGTTAGTCTTTACTTTGGTTGATGTTAACAAAAAGCAAAGTGTGCAGAGCTTTTGAAATCAAACACATGAGGCCTCTTTTTAGATTCACATGCACAATATGATAATTATATATGTTCATCAACTAGCAGTCCTCTCTTCTTTCATCACTTTCACTTATTCTTTTTCACCCTTCTCCACCTTAGACTCCTCCCGATCTTTCATCTTTATTTCCCACCTCCTACTGATCTTTCATCACAATTTTCTTTCTCTCGTATTCCTCTTATACTTCTCCTCCTCCTTTTTTTTTTCTTTTTTTTGCATAATCTTGGTTTGATTTTGTCAACTAATAAATAGTATGAGTCATTTTTCCAAATGCATAAGTTTTGTCTGGTGAACCTAGGTTTTGAATAATGGTTAGGTGAGATCTTCAGTAACATGTAAATGCTTTTAGATAGTTTTGAATCGTATCACAGGTAAAGTGTTATTAGTGCAGATTCATTTCCCCTTAAAAGTAAAAGATTCTTTGCTTCAACACAGGCATATCTGATGAAAATTTTGTTTTTCAAATTGAAATCCCTTTTCTTAGACTTATTTGTAAGGAAACTAAGGTGTAAAATATACAGCTTTTCATATGGAATGTTGCCAAAATTGGGATTCATGAAATGTTAGGTAAAACATGACTTGGATGGAAAGAAACAATGAACTTTCAATTTTTTGTCTATTTCAATATAGCCAAGGTAAGCACAAAAATCACTAGTTCCTTATCTGGATTTGTTTCCTTGTTTTTTTTGGGTTTTTTTGCAAAATAATAGTGTTTGACACAAGGCAAAGAATGCACTTTATAATTATTTCTTTTTTATTCTTTTCAGTTCCAGATAGTGATAGATGAAGAAATTCCCCTTTTACGAACATTCCGAGCTGAACTTGCCAAGAGGTCGTCCATGTTGGTCGATGAAGATATGAAAGAGTACTTCACCCAGCAGTTTGATGAGCCAACTGCATCAAAAGCTAACTATGATACCCAGTCAGCAATGCATAAAAGCAGCCTGCAGATAAGGCCTGAGTCCAGTATGACCGCAGAGCTGGCTGAGGTAACAAAAGTCATCAAAATTGATCCAGACACATCGAGAGAGAGAGTGAAATCCCCAGAAACCGGTGGTCAAGCTAACCTCTCTGAACTGTCTATGACATTGAAAGCAATGGAAAGCAGCACAACCATGCTGGCTTCACCAAGTGTTTCTACAGCATCTTCCATGATGGCTTTACCCCACATGCAGCGCAAGCCCCACCAACAAACTGTCATCACATCAAGCATAGAGAACATATGCCCTCGAGGTCAACTGCTAAATGTTTCAACCATCTTGAACCCCCACACCTCAAAGAAAGTGACAATGGTGGAAGCCTTGAATACAGGGCTATTTGACCCCAAAACCAAAACCTTTGTGGAACCTTCCACTAGACAGCGACTACCGTTGGCTCAAGCAACAAGAAAGGGCTACGTGGATGAGGTGTTGCTAAAACAATTAACATCTCCTTGTGGCTTGCATGATCCTCAGTCTGGGTTAGAAATGTCCCTCATAGATGCCATTCACAGGAAGCTGTATGATCCAAATACCAACACCTTTGTAGATCCAATCACCTCTGAGCAGGTTTCAGTGAATGAGGCTGTGGCAAGGAGCCTCATAACAGAGTCCTGTTCAAATTTATTAGGCGGAGAGGCAGTAAGCTTATCGTCCACAACTCACATACAAGCTTTATTCCCGAACTCCCAACCTATGAAGGTGGATATGGCGCTGAGCATTGGAAAAGTAATTGAAAATGGTCTGTATAATGACATTACTGGTAAAGTAATTGACCCTCTTTCAGGCACAGACATGAGCATAATGGAAGCAGTAGAGAAAGGTTACATCAGCCCCAATTATGAAGAAGTTCAGGATCCAACTACTCAGGAGTTCGTAACTCTGACTGATGCTGTAACCGCAGGACTCGTAGATCCCTTTAAAGGAACATATAATAACAGATCTACAGGACAAAAATTTCCTCTTTCAGCAGCAAAGAACAAGGGTCAGTTAAAGGGAGCTACCTGCCTTGCTGAGCTTGTCCACGGAGGATGTCTCACAGAGGATGGCAGAATTTATGATCCATTGTCAAGTCAGGTTTTTAATTTCACTGATGCTCTTGAGAAAGGGGTCGTAAGTAAGCACAAAAAATGCATCATGGATCCTGCTACCGAAAAGATCATGTCTGTACAAGAGGCTATAGTGAAAGGCATCGTGGCTCCAACAGGTATGGTCGTTGATCCTGTAACCAAAGCTCGAATGCCCATTCTAGATGCCTTAAAGAAAGGAGTTGTCAGGCTTGTCCATGAAGATGTGGAGTTTTCAAGAACAGGTGTAAAAGACCCAAGAACAAATGAAGTTGTCACCCTTTGTGAGGCACTCTCAAGAGGCATTGTCACATCTTCAGGTACATATAAAGACAACCGCACTGGAAGAGAGATGAGTTTACAACAGGCAGCCAATTCAGGACTTATGGACAGGCAGCTGGTGAAAGAACTCCTCAAGCCAACTAGTATACAGAATGCTGAGGGCAGAAATATCTCCATAGCAGAAGCCTTAAGCACAGGTATACTAGACCCAGAAACTGGCTTATTGGAGAATGCAAGAACAAGAGAAAGACTGAACATGCAGGAGGCCTTATCTACTGGTATCATCTCAGGTTTGGACGTCACCAATATTCTTGGCTTGATCTGTCCAATGATGAAGTCATCAGTAACTCTTTCACAACCTGACTCTCAGGAACTGGCTGATGAAGGGTCAGAAACCATCTCAGACCTAGGAAATAACCAGACCCCAAGCATACGAGATGGTGTCCAAAGAGGCCTTCTTAATATCTCTTCAGACTTGCCTGACCTGTCACCACGCTCAGCAGGATCAGATCAGACTGATTCTATGGGGAAAACTGTGATTTCTAAAAGTTTTATGACTGATTCAACTGGACAAGCAACTCGCACCATTCCAATAGAGCCTGGCTCCAGACATGTTGAATCCAGTTACATCTCGAAAACAGACTCGCATTACTCCTTTACTACTACATCAGTGGCTAAACCTCTTGTCATGCCTTCTGTGATTAATGAGACAAGAGAAATAAATCTCAAGTCAGTGGTAGACACACGCTCTGGCAGAGAGCTTGATGTAGATGAAGCAATTAAGCGTCACCTTGTAGACCTAGAGAAAGGCCAGTACACTAACCCTGTAACTGGTGAAACTATGAGCCTTCACCAAGCTATCCAGGCGGGCTTCATTAAAGCAGAGAATACTGAAGGCACCCTCAAGGGTGGTGTGGCTCTGAAAGAGACAAGAGCCTTTTCTATTGTTGGTGTCATAGATCCAAAGTCGAAGAAAAAATTGCCTGTGAGTGATGCTATATCCAAGGGAATTTTAAACCAAGAAAAAGGACTTTATTATGGTTTTGATGCCCTTGGCAGGAGCAAACCAATGAAAATCAGTGAGGCAATTGAAAAAGGTCTTGTCCTAGTTGAAGACATTGGGGATGTAAATGTTGACCCTGATGCAATGTTGAGAGAAACAAAGTCTTACATTTTGAAAACTGTGGTTCATCCCGTAACTAAAAAGCACATGAATATTGCTGATGCTGTATCAGAAGGCATCATAGATGAGTCTGCTGGTCTTTACGTCAACCCAAGAACAAATGAGAAAATGCCCATTGATGAAGCAATTGAAAAGGGTTTGATATTTGCTAAGTTAGCATCAGTTAATACAGATGTCAATTCAGATGTCAACAAAATAACTACTACCAAAGCTGCCACACTTTCTATCACAGCTGTGGTTGATCCTCGAAATGGTGAAATCATCTCTGTGTCAAAGGCCATCAAGGATGGAATTCTGGATAACTCAAAGGGAATTTATACTAATCCTCAAACTGGAGAGTCCATGACAGTTGGAGATGCCATTGATAAGAGGCTTGTGTTGGCAGAGTCTCCTGAAGCTCAATCAAATGATCCTTTGGAAAAAGCAGAGATCTCAAGCATTCACATCACAGAGGAAGAGCAACCATACGAGGCTACTTTAATGGAGGACATTCACTCAGAGACAGTTACCATGAGCATCACCAGTGTCATTGACCCGAGGACTATGGACATGGTGTCTTATGACAAAGCTGTAGAAATGGGAATTTTGAACGTGAAGAAAGGCACTTACAATGATACTGGCAACAGAGAAAGCATGACTATAGCAGCTGCTATGGAAAAAGGGCTTATTCACGGAGAAGTCACGTCAAAGAGAGTTGATGATGATACATTGAGAAGCGCAGTGTCAGCAGCCACACCAGCAGTCCCAATCAAAGATATCACCTCTGTCGTAGATCCCAGAACAAGAAAACCTATCTCATTTGACAAGGCTGTGAAAGATGGCATTATCAATCTTGATAAAGGAACCTACTGCAATCCTGTGACTAAAACAGAAATAAGCCTGGACAAAGCACAAGAGTTTGGATATTTACTTGCCTCCAAACATTCAGATTCAGCACAAATTGAGCGATCTTTAGAAGAAGAAACCATGATGGAAGAAAAGCTTTCTACTCCACGCATTCCAAAAGATTCCAATAAACCATGGTCAAAGGTAGACATGGAACTTGAAAAAACTTTTACTCCAGATGACTCTATGAATGAACATTCTCTGGCTAAGGAAATACTCCATTACTCTACTGAAGTAGAAAATGGTGCTGCAGAAGATGTTAAATCTAAAGTGGCACCACCAACTTTGCCAAAGACAACAGGTAAAAAAACCGCACCACTTACTGCGCCAGAGGGCATGTCCTACATGGATGCTTTGAAACTTGGTTTGGTTAATGAAGACAAAGGCAGAATCAGGGATCCAAGATCAGGAGTTCTCCTTACTCTTCAGGAAGCTATAGATAGAGGTGTGATTGATCCAAACCTTAAAGCCCTTGAGGAACCAATGACAGGGAGAACACTTTCTCTCGATGACTGCCTGGCAAGGAATATAGTTGACCCGGCAACATGTAAAATGAATGATGTGAACATGAAGAGAGCAGGATATTCAGATAAAGCAGTACCTCAAACCATTGAAAACATACAGGCTTTGAATATAATAGATGCAGTTGATGCTGGTCTCTATAACAATATTACACACAAATTTCTAGAACCAAAGACAGGGGAAGAGTATTCTCTACAAGAAGGTATTACCTGTGGAGTTATTGAGGGGAGCATGGTCACTGTGAAGGACACATCAGCATTAGAGAAAGTTCCTCTTCATCAATCCGTAAGATGTGGTCTTATCAATGGGAATACATCAGAGGTTTATGACACTGCTCAGCAGAAAACTGTACCTCTCCCAATGGCTATTGAGAAAAGACTTGTGGAACAAAAGTATGACATTGGTGCTGAAGCTGTCATTGATGGACATACTGGTGAAGCAGTTCCACTCAGAAAGGCTATAGCTGATGGAGACCTGAGTGCTAAGTCAGTATTTGTGATGGACACAATACAAAAAGAACAAGTGCCCATGGATGAGGCGTTGCAGAGGGGACTAGTAGACAGAAACGGTTCTATAATTGACAAGGACTCTGGGAGAAAAATCTCTCCTACAGAAGCTCTCAAATGTGGGCTGTTGGCCATTGCTGGAGCTCCCATAGCTGCAGGCATGTTGGTTGCTGATGCCCTTAAGGATAAGAAAAGTGGCCCATCTAAGATGTCATCCCCACCAGTCTCACCCTCAAGACAACACCCTCTTCGAGGTTCACCAGTAAAAAACATATCATTAGATGTAAAACAACACGATGAAAGTCAATCCCAATCTTTTATGAGTAAAGAAGAAACTTTTACTAAATCAACAGTAATGAGAAAAAATTTCACTGAATTCTTGCCAGATTCCTTTGAGAACAATCAAACACCAAGTGCACAGACAGGGGCACCCTCTTTGAACAATAACAGAGAAGAGACTGAGGAAAAGATTTTGAAAGCCACAAAGGTGAAGAACCTGGAGATAAATTGGGAGACTGGTACAGTTTTAGATAAGTCTAGTGGTGACACCATGTCAGTCACTCAAGCAGTTCAGCAAGGCTTGATTGATTCTGATTATGTAGAAGATCTTGCAGAAACATCAAGCCATTTGCAAGCATCACCAGAGATTCACATTGATTGGGACAATGGAGTGATTCTTGATGATAAAACTGGACAGGCATTCACCATAGAGAATGCTCTGGATAAGGGTTTTATTGATGCAAGCACAGCTAAATCTCTTGCTGCTGTCGCTGAAACCACTTCATTTATCTCAGCTTCTGAGACCAAAGACAAACCAAGAGCTCATGGGAAACCATACACTCTGAATGATGCCATAAAAGAAAATCATTACAACCATCAAACCGGTCAATTAATAGATCCCATTTCTGGTAGAAATCTGACAGTGCAGGAGGCTCTCAAGCAAAATATCATAGATGGAGATGAGTCTGTAGTTATTGATCCAGAATCGGGCAGAGAGATGTCCCTTCAAACAGCTATTGACTTCAAAATCTTTGACCCTGAGAAAGGAGAGTTTGTTCACCTTGGCTCTGGGGAAAAGATATCAATGGAAGATGCAGACATCCAAGGTTTGATCCCAGAGTCACCTCTTTGGAGCATGCGTCAAAAGACAGATAATTCTCGGCCAGTTCTGACTGTGCAACATGCCATAGCCAGGGGTCTTGTTGATGAAAAGCAAGGTACATTCTTAGATCCTGTATCAGGGGAAGTCATGCCATTGGCAGAGGCTGTAGATTATGGTCTTATCTCATCAGGAGATGAAACAGATTCAAAGAAGACCATTGAAGAGCCAGGGAGTGGACAAAGGCTTGCTCTTTTGGATGCAATTCATGACCAGATTTTAGACACCTCGTCTGTGGCAGAGCCTCCAAACAGTGATGGTCTTAATATTATTCAAGCTGTGGAAGATGGATTGTTTGATGACAGGAATGGCAACCTTACTGACCCTGCTTCTGGTGACATGTTTACTTTTCAAGAAGCTCTTGAAGCGGGTAAGCTTGATCCAAATTTTACAGTCTATGAACCCAAAACAGGAGAGATATACTCACTGCAGGAAGGCGTTGATGAAGGAAAGATAGATCCCAGAACAGGGAAGTATATTGACGAGACGGGCAGGAAAATCCCTATACAAGAGGCAGCAAAGATAGGTGCACTTGCCATAATTGGGGCTCCTGCTGCAGCAGCACTGCGTGCCAAAGAAGCAATCTCTTCTCTTATTGATAAGGAACCTAAGAAAAACTCCTACCATGCCACTGATGATCCTGATTTGTCATTCCATGTGACAACTGCTAAATATATACCCCCTGATATCCTTGAGGTCACTGATGTTCACCAAAGTATTCCTGCTGTGGATATTTCAGACTCAATGACATTCTTTGAAGCCGTAGCCAGCGGTTACTTAAACCCCAGCACGGGAGTTTTTAAAGATCCCAACACAGGTAATGAAATGCAAATGAGTGATGCTATCATGAGTGGTCTTATTCAAAAAGACTCAGCGATTGTCAGAGATCCTGACACAAACAAACAGATGAATTTGGAAGATTCACTTTGCCACGGTGTTCTGGACGACAATGGTGGAAATATGGACCCAAGAACTGGCAAGATAACAAATCTTGATCAGCTCATCAAAAATGGCACAATCCAAGAAACCCCAGCATCTGTGTCCAAGGATGTAATCAATGTATTCTCAAAATCTACAGAGAAAATTAAGGTAGACTCTGTCTATGATCCTGTTTCAAACAAGGCAATATCATTAGAACAAGCCATAGATGAGGGTATTTTGCATTTAGACAATGGCACATACAAAAATCCTGTCACAGGAGAGACAATTTCACTTGAGGAAGCAACCAGAGAAGGCTTTATTCAGGGTGTAATCTTTGACAAAATGATAACCAAAGAAGAGACGAGTAAAGGCGGGCTCTTATCTGCTGTAGCTTTTTCAAAGAAAGATACACTTCTCATAGATGCAGTGAAAGATACAAAATCAGGCAGAACTTTGCCTTTCTCAGAGGCTGTTAGGCAGGGTATCATTGGTAAAGACGGAAGTACTTTTAAAGACACAAGAACGGGTGAAATAATGTCAGTAAAAGAAGCCATAAAGGACAAACTGGTCTCAGTCACCATAATAGAGGAAGGTGGAAATTTACCTGAAAGGCACTTCTCTAACAGGGAAGCAGTTTTGAATGATTCATCCTCTTTTCAAATCGCCTCTGTTGTTGACCCAGCAACAAAAAGAGAGATGGCTGTAGCGGAAGCTGTTGCTGAAGGAGTGTTGGACCCATCAAGGGGTCTTCTCACAAACAGAAGGACAGGGGAAACAATAGGGATGAGTGAGGCCTTAGATAATGGTCTTCTTCGAGGCAAGGAAATCAGCTCAGGAGTTGTTGAGTTGCCTCTTAGAAACTCAGAAGGTTATGACACAACTGTCTTTGATCCTGATACAAAGTCATATATTACATGGAGAGAGGCAATAAGACAAGGTATCATTGATCCATCTACTTCTACTTATTATCCTTCAGACAAAGAAAGCATTTCCATTGTAGAGGGAGAAAGAAAAGGTCTTATTGTAAAAGAGCCATTTGAAAAAGCAAAATCGATACCTGAGCAGACCTGTGAAATTCATTCTGTTTATGATCCCT
Organism: Elysia marginata; assembly: GCA_019649035.1. Classification (NCBI taxonomy): domain Eukaryota; kingdom Metazoa; phylum Mollusca; class Gastropoda; family Plakobranchidae; genus Elysia; species Elysia marginata. The sequence goes on along the minus strand of BMAT01002771.1, from coordinate 624,923 downwards.
ATAAAGAAGAACATGTAAGCGTCACAGATGCAATATCAGCTGGCCTTCTTGACATGAAGTCTGGATTGTATTACAACCTGCTCTCAGAGGAAAGTATTCCTGTTCAGCATGCCCACAGGCAAGGGCTGATTCATGGAGTTATGAAAGATAAATTAGCTCCAGGAACCATCCAAATCGGAGATTTCAAAATCAAATCTGCCATTGACACTGAAACAGATGAGGTTCTTAGTGGAAAGGATGCTGCTGATGCTGGTATCCTTGACCCTAAAAAAGCATGCTTTGTGGACACTGCATCAAGAAAACCAATGTCTATTTTAGAAGCCTTGAAAGAAGGACTAGTCACTTTGGAATCTGATATCCCTGAACCAGTGGTTACATCAGTGTCTCAGAAGTCTATGACCATCACAGCTGTGGTTGATCCAATGTCTGGTGATGAGATGACCATGTCAGAAGCCATTGGACAAGGTGTCTTTGATGCTGACAAAGGAGAGGTTATAAATCTTGCCACTGGTGAGCACATACCTCTAGATGAAGCTATCAAAAAAGGTTTGATAAGTGCTGATGTGGAAGAAGGTGAAGATGTTCAAGAGGTTGCTGTCATCAATGGTGTCCTCATCACAGGTGTAAAAGATCCAGTCACTGGAGAGCCGATTTCCATATCAGATGCTATTGAAAGAGACATTCTGGACAAAGATAATGGCCTATACAAAACGATGAATGGTGACATAACGTTACGAGATGCACTAAATAGAGATTATGTCGAAGGTAAAGACACAACAGATGAAGGAGGTATGTCTGATCAGAAAAAACAGGATGCTAAGCAAATAAAAGTGACTAAGGTATATGATCCCATCAGCGGAAATCAGATTGGACTAGAAGAAGCTATAGAGCAAGAGTTGGTTGATATTAACTGCACAGTTTATAACAATCCCATTACTGGAGTGCAGATGTTGATGGAAGATGCTATGAAAGAGGGTCTTGTTGCAGGATCCATACAAACAGTTTCAAAATCTCAAACAACTGTAATATCAAAAGATCCTCTTGAAAAATATAACATAACTGGTGTCTTTGATAAAGAGAAAGGGGAAGAGTTAAGCGTAGAGGAAGCAATTTCTAAAGGTATCCTGGATCCATCAGGGGTGTACAGGGACTCGTTCACAGGGGATGAGATTTCCCTGCCCGAAGCCTTAAAACTTGGTTTTGTTGTCTCTGAGAAGGTCCAACGGCCAACCTCAGCCAGCTTCATGTCTGATGAAATAGAGAGAAAAACCAACGTCACTTTCCGTGATGCACTAAGAGAAGGACTCATTGATCCCAGTACTGGAACTTTTTTAGACAAAGTGTCACAGAAGACTTATTCTGTAGATGAAGCTGTGAGGACTGGACTGGTTGTTGCTTCAAATGGGAGGCCTTTTGAGTACAAAGGTTTAAGTGAGACAGGAGTGACTTACAGTTTCAAAAATGCACTTATGACTGGCATTATTGATTCAGAAAATGGTCAGTTTTATGACAGTATAACAGGTGATACCATTTCTGTTGAATCTGCTTTGGAGGCAGGCTATCTTTCTCCTATTTCCGGAGCATACGGGGGACAAGCTTTTGGAGACTCTTTAGTAATGTTGAATGGAGGAGTGGCCCCAAGCTCTGCCTCTAACCTAGAGGAGATTCTATATTCTAAAACTGGTGAAAAGCTTTCCCTAGGTGAGGCTGAAAAGCGAGGACTTGTTTCAGTGATTCAACCAGACAGGAAGATGACTCTGCAAGAAGCCATCCAAGGTGGACTAGTGGATAGTGATTCTGGCGTGTTTCATGACCCGACCTCTGGAGAAAAAATGCCTGTTGATCAAGCTGTTCTTTCTGGTGTTTTGACATATGATGACCCGAATAAAATCGGGGACTCTATACAGCCCACTACCAATGGAGCAGATTCCATCTCATTATCTTCGGCGATATCTAAAGGCTACATTGACTCTGGCTCAGCCTCTTTCACAGATCCACTCTCAAAGGAGACAGTATCTGTGTCGCAAGCTGTTCAAAAGGGATTTTTGAGACCAGTTTTTACTGTGGATGATTCATTAGACACTACAGATTCCTCTTTTGTAAACGGGTCAAAGGATACAATTCGTGGTGTTTACAATAGCTCATCAGCACCCACAACACAAGTCTTTCCAAATTTGGACGATAGCGCACAATTTGCACCAGCTTACCTCCAGTCAGATTCAGTCAACACAACACCAATGTCAACACCAAGACAACTTTACAGAGAAACTGATTCGCCAAGAGTTAATGGGGATGGTCCAGGTATCCACAGCATTCAACCGACCACAGCGGCAAAGACGTTTTCAAGATCTGATCAATTCAGCCCCATGAGCAGAGCATCTACATCCACTCCTGTCAATTTTGTAAGTGCCTTTTTTCTTTTCTTTCTTAGTTCTTTTATACCTTTTTCAGTGAATTGAAGGAATGATGACAGTTGGTATGACCATGTGGCTGCCCTGTTCTCAGACTTTATTCTTATAGCATTAATAATAGTGATTCTTGTTTCAGGATATGATGCTTTTACTGTTTGGTGTTTGTCATGCTTTCCTTGCTATTTGATTCTGTTCTATTTTTCTATTTGCAGGAGTACTTTGTGTGTTATTTGAATTTTTTGTTAGGCATGACAAGGGTCATGAACGCCTTTACCAAAAATTTTTTTATACCATCACCATTTATAGAAATATAGTGAAAAGAGAAATAGAGTATGAATTTGTTTAACATAGAGTAAATATTTATGTGGATTTTAACAACGCAATGAGGCTATTTGCAGAATTGAGGTTTAGATATACGTACTTACATGGTTTTAAAGCTTCTATGTGGCTGTTTAAGAGGCTGTGAAAAGACGATTTAGATGTTGACTATGACCTAAGTAATTACATTTGAAAGATCCAGGATCAGTGAGATCCATGTTCAAGAAAATGAAGAAACACTTGGTTTAATAATTTAAACTGCAAAGAATTAAAAGAGATCCCCTACTCTTATTAACATCTCATACCCAGCCATCGTTTCAATGGTTTTATGTTGGCATTTTATTATTTAGTACACCATAAACTTTTAGAATTTAACCCACCCTTTGATAGAAAAAAAATCAATTTTCTCATGTTGAATATTCCTGCAACTTGCCTGTTTGGTGGTAATGCTACACATAAATAGCATACAAAATTGTTGGACAAAATGGCTTTGCAAGGTTTTTCTAAAATTTAAATGAGAACATTTTAAAACTGTTTTCTTACTGCCTATCCGAAATCTCATATACATTGGTATTAGGCAAATCAAACATAGTAATAAGACATTTTGTAATTTAGTTAAATTTGTGGGTGTACCTACTCTTTATGGGTGTGTTGAAGGAGACATACATTTAATTAAAAGCTTTTTTGCTTGACTTGCTTGATCTATTCCACAGAATCTCTCTGCCTGTAGCTCCAAATCTCCTTATACTTCTACAAATAGTCTTAGCAAACAATCTAGTGATTTTGATATCAATAACACAAACATGATTCAAAACGCCAACAATGCTAGTAGTTCAGAGAAAACAAAAGTAGTCTGTTTAAAAGGAATAGATTTTGAGAATATTTTAGCAGATAACACAGGGAGCTTCACATCTTGTGATGTTGTAGATTTTAACGGTCTGACAGACATACGCACAGATGATGATAAACTAAAAGCTGTTCACCAGAATGAATTAATTTTGGGGAGAATTTCAAGGCAAGAGAATTCATCAGTATCAGAGATTAGTAAACCTTTAGAAAGTCCTGAATTGGAAAGTAGGCAAGGGCCTTCTAACATTTTGGCAAAGGCTGAGCTTACAAAGGAAATGAATGAAAGCACTTCATCTCGACTTACTTTGTCAAAATCAAAAATGGCTGAAAAAGATACAAGGACAACTGCTGCAAAGAGAGTTGTGGAGAAAAGCACAGTCACTAAAAATCAGGGGGAAAGCAACACTATAAGTGAGGTTTCGTCCAAAGTAATCTCAGTTAAAGCAGCCAACCTGTTGGAAACATCTTCGTCTGACTTGGAGGCTCCAAGCAAAGAATTTGACAGAAAGTTTCATCTCAGCTCTCAAATTTTAGATTTTGATAACACTGTGACACCTGATGAGGATTTTGAAGGTCTTAATATCGTTAAAATTCAAGAAAGAGGCAGGGCAATCAGTGAGGTTTCATCCAAGGCCAACACAGTTAAAACAGCCAACCTGTTGGAAACAACTTCATCAGACTTGGAGACTTCAACCAAAGAATTTGACAAAAAGTTTCATCCCAGCTCTCAAACTTTAGATTTTAATAACACTGTGACACCTGATGAGGATTTTGAAGGTCTTAATATCGTTAAAATTCAAGAAAGAGGCAGGGCAATCCGTGAGGTTTCATCCGAGGTTAGCTCAGTTAAAGCAGCCAACCTGTTGAAAGCATCTTCATCTGACTTGGAGGCTCCAGGCAAAGAAATTGTCAAAAAGCCTCATCCCAGCTCTCAAACTTTAGACTACAAAAAGGCTGTGCCAGCGGAAGAGGATTTTGAAGGCCTTCTTTACATCACTAAAGATCAGGGAAAATCCAATGCAATCGGTGAGGTTTCATCCAAGGTCAGCTTAGTTAAAGCAGCCAACCTGTTGGAAACATCTTCACCTGACTTGGAGGCTCCAAGCAACTTGGAGGCTACAAGCAAAGAACTTGACAAAAAGTCTCGTTTCAGCTCTCAAATTTTAGATTTTAATAACACAAAGTCAGCTGATGAGGATTTCGAAGGTCTTTACATCACTAAAGATCATGGAATATCTAGTGCATTCGGTGAGGTTTCATCCAAGGTCAGCTTAGTTAAAGCAGCCAACCTGTTGGAAACATCTTCATCTGACTTGGAGGCTCCAAGCAAAGAACTTGACAAAAAGTCTCGTTTCAGCTCTCAGATCATAGATTTTCATAATACCAATCCAGCTGATGAGGATCTTGAAAGTCTTTACATCATAAAAAATCAAGAAAAGGGCCGCGCTATCAGTGAGATTTCATCCAAGGTAAGCTCAATTAAAGCTGACAACCTGTTGGAAACATCTTCGTCTGACTTGGAGCCTCCAAGCAAAGAAATTGACAAAAGGTCTCATCCCAGCTCTAAAATTTTACATTTTAATAACACAAAGTCAGCTGATGAGGATTTTGAAGGTCTTTACATCACCAATGATCATGCAAAATCTAGTGCAATTGGTGAGGTTTCATCTAAGGTCCGGCTAGTTAAAGCAGCTAACCTGTTGGAAACATCTTCATCTGACTTGGAGGCTCCAAGCAAAGAACTTGGCAAAAAGTCTCGTTTCGGCTCTCAAATCGAAGATTTTCATAACACTGTGTCAGCCGATGAGGATTTTGACGGTCTTTACACCATTAAAAATCAAGAAAAAGGCAGCGCAATCAGTGAGGTCTCATCCAAGGCCAGCTCAATTGAAACAGCCAACCTGTTGGAAACATTTTCATCTGACTTGGAGGCTTCAAGCAAAGAACTTGACAGAAAGTTTCATCTCAGCTCTCAAATTTTAGATTTCGATAACACTGTGCCACCTGATGAGGATTTTGAAGGTTTTCTTTCTCTTTACACAAATAACCTGCTTCAAAATTTTTGGCATGCTGAGTCAGAGAAGATTTCTCATCCTAAGAAGGGGACTCTTGTTAGCTTTCAAGAGGCATTGGGGTGTTCAATACTTCCCAGGAATCTCAAAGTGCGACAGTTTCAAGAGGAGGAGCATAAGAATATAACTGAGGCTCTGTCGTCTGGACAAGTAGATGGCAAAACAGGAAAGGTTGTGGACATGAACTCTGGATTTGTACTGTCCTTGCCTGAGGCAATGAACCAGGGCATTCTTGTGGTGAAATCAGAGGGCAACAGGGTTGAGGATGAACACATGGTAGGATGCCTTAGGAGGGAACTTGGACATGGACTGGTCAAACTCATTGCCACAGGAGAAGCTTCTGTGAATACCGAGATCAAAGATAGGATGAGCGAAAAATGGTTTGATATTCCTCAAGCCATATCTAAATCTCTTCTCTGTGTTGATGATGCAAGGGTGACGGATACAACTTGTGAAAAACGTCTATCATGGATGGTAGCGAGTGAGGAAGGTCTGACTTTTGATCATAGGGCAGCATCACTCCATCGAACAATACTGTCATCAAAGTTTGACTCTAGGAAAGAGCGCTTTCTAAACCCAACAGATCCTTCAAAGCGACATTTAACACTGCAAAACATGATGGATAAGAATCTGATTGATATGGCAAAGAAAGAAGTACTGGACTGCAGAACTGATTCTTGGCTCACTGTACCAGAAGCCATTGATGAGAACATTTTAGACCCAGAAACTAATACATATTTTCACTGTCTGTTGGACAAGCCCATTTCATTGTGCAGTGCTGTTGCTGCTGGACTAATTTGTCACCAAAATGAGGAAAGTATGAATATTTCCTTGTCAACTTCAGCTAGCATGCAATCTCTTGAGAATGTAGCTGATAACCTCAAGGACAAATTTCCAATGTCAGTGTTTGAAGCAGTTGATTTGAACCTAATTGACACCACTACTGGTCACGTCAATGTTGGAGATGAGGTGCTGACTTTTGAAACTGCCTACAACAAAGGCTTTTTAACTCCTGAAAGGACTTATGTTGTAGAAAGAAGCACTGGTCTTACATACGACTTCACCGAGGCTCTAAATATTGGCTTGGTCGAGATCGAGGCCAGCTTAGTGTTAGACACTTCTAGTGGAGAGAAATACTCCCTTTCTGATGCCAAGGAAAAGGGTATTCTGAGAAACACCCCTAGGCCATTCCTTGATCTATTAACTGCTGCAGAAAATGGTATCCTTGACTTTGATGAAAAGAGAATCATTCATCCATCCACCAAATCACTTATGACAATCACCCAAGCCATCGCTGATGGTATTATTGATCCAAAATCTGAGCTGACAGAGCATGATGGAAGATGTATTTCTTTGCAGGAAGCAATAAGAAAAGGCATTTTGAATACAGACACACTTGACTTGCTTTTGCCAGGTGGAAAACTTTTGTCCATTTCTGACTGCCTTGGAATGCCTAAGTTCAATAGCGCCCGGCGCAGAAGCTCAATAATGGCTAGAAAATGTAGCCTTACTTTAGACGAGGCCATAAGCAGTGGCATTTATGATCCAGTTTCAAATTCAATTATGTCCAGAGATGGGTTTTTATCCTTACCAAAGGCACTTAAAGCAGGTCTCATTCATAACGACTCACTTCTTAGGGATCCTTTTAGTGGTGACATAATTTCATTGAAGGAGGCCTTAGAGAAAAGGCTGCTAGATCCAGAATCTGGAAAAATGATTGATTCTCATGGTGTTCCAATCGCACTGAATTTTGCCTTGGAGAAGGGTCTAATTCTCAAGTCAAAAGCGCCATTACATTTGTCCCTGGCTGAAGCATTAGATGAGGGTCTTTTTAACATTTCTTCTAATCAGTTTGTAAACCCTGACACCAATGAAGAAATAAATGTCAACACAGCTTTGGAGTTTGGTATCGTGGACATAGATTTGATTAAAATACGAGACACAGAGAGTGGTGAGATATTGAATTTGGAAATGGCTGTAGAACGAGATATAGTCGATCTCGAAGAGGGAATGTGTGTGAGCACCGCTGATGGTGAAAGGTTTAATATTGTTGATGGTATGGACAAGGGCATAATCTTAGATACCAGCAGTCAGCCGGCTATGTCTCTACTTGAAGCAATTGATGAAAACCTCATGGATGTTTCTACCTGCCGTTTCAAAGATCCTGTTGGGTCCTATGAAATGAACTTGCAAGAGGCTTTAGAGACAAATCTTATAGACCGCATGTCTATATCAGTAAGAGATGTGAGAATGAAAACTCTCTTAAGCATTGATGGTGCAATTAATCGTGGACTGGTGGACAACCAAACAGGCAAATTCTCGTCTGGGGATGAGAACAGGCGTGTTTCGTTTCAAGAAGCATTTGACAATTGCCTCATTTTTTCGGATGCTTTTGTTCCAGACAAAAGCTTACTTGAGGCCATTAAACAAGGCTTATTCAACAGGAGGACCGGCAAATTTATTGACCCTTCTTCGGGACGAGTGTGGAGCCTCAAAGATATGATAGTTGAAGGATATATAGATCCGGATACATTTCTTGTTCTCGACAGCAAATCAAATACACTTTTAACATGTGAAGAAGCAAAACATGCAAAGATCTTAGACCCCAAAGTGGGAGTGATACTTGATACAGAGTCAAATGAGTTGTTGAATTTGCGAGAAGCCATGGATAGGGGACTTATCCAAGAAAACATTCAGTCCATTTCAATAACTTTGCAGCAAGCCATTGATGCTGGTCTTCTTCAGAATAATTATGGACGAATCATGGACCCATTATCAAGGAAGCCTTTGTCTGTTCAGAAGGCCATTGAAATTGGATTGGTCGATGTCAGTCAATTACTGGTCAGTGTAAATGACAATGGAAAATATCTTTTCCTTGATGATGCATGCCACGAGGGCATCGTTTTTGTTGATGATGACAAACTAATTTACTCACGTACATTAGAAAGTCACGACATTGTATCAGCGTTCAACAAGAACATTCTCATCGAAATTCCAGATGGGGGTTTTCTTCTCGGTGATGTGTTGTCATCTGGGCTGTATGATGAGAAAAATCAAAGATTCATTGACCCATTCAGTGGCAACAAAATAACTCTTGCAGAAGCTGTCAAAAGCGGGGTCATAAATGAAGACAAACCTCAGGTTGCTGTACCTGATCTGGGGATTTTTTCGTTAAAACAAGCAGTTGATAAAGGTCTCATAGACCCCAACACAGGAAACTACATAGCTGCTAATATGCCATTTTCTTTAACTGATGCTGTTGATACAAAGCGTCTGCTCGTCGCTCAACACAAGCAAACAGATGAAGAGTTCAAACAGAGCCTATCCTCCCTTTGTAGCTCTGACTATATTGCATCCTCTTCCCTTGGGTACATCTCATCGTTATCTTCAGCGAAATCTTCAGTCACCTCCATCAAATCCTCAACTACATCTGTTTCGAGAGACACTGAGGTTTCAATGGAGACAGATTCTTTTAGCTCAGGCTTCAGGACCAGTCAAGCAGCGGATAGTATAGAAACGTCTGGTTCTATCAGCAATAGCGGGGATAGGTACGAAGATGGACATCAAAACGAAGTTATTTTCACAGATACTGCAAGCATTAACGTGAGGAAAGATGTAATCCCTGAGTTGATCAAACCTCAAAAAGTCTCACCAGACAGATTCGGCATCCCTGATGAGAGGCCCAAACAAATTAAGGAGAACAGGATAAAAGAGGTAGTCCATAACCAGCAGTTAAATACATATCCGCTTTTAGATCAAGTAAAAGAGCCTTTTCATGGGGCTTTCCAAACTGTACCTGATGACATGCCTGACTCAAGCCACAGGTCTCCCATGGAAGGCATTTGTTTTGGAAGTGTTCCCAGCAAGAATGAGGTCAATGTTGTTGCAGACTCTACATGTCTTGCCATTGATCGAGAGAGGCAGACCGATGCTTTAGGGGCAAACGAAAAAAGCGCCAGTGAATTCAAAGCTAATGATGACTTGTCAAAGAGAAACAATAGCAACCAAGAGTCTTCACAACTTCCAGAAGGTCTTGATGTGAGCTTCACAGAGAGTGAAGCATCAATTCCAGTGACATTTGATGAGCACTCGCCCGAAAACACCAAAAGGTTATTTTATGAACGCAGTCAAAGTTCTTGTGGAGACAGCATTTACAAAAATACTGAAGAGAAGACTGAATCATTATTTAAAACTGAGAGGAGCCACAGTACAAATGATCTAGAAGACCATTTCGGAGTATTTACAACTTCAAGAAAAGAGGAGCTGATGAAAGATCTGCAGTCAAGATGGAATCCCCTGGACGATGAACTGTCTGCTTCCCTTGACTCCATGTTACAAGATGCCATCAGAAACCAGCTTATTGAAGAGAAGCCTTTATCTTTGTACAATGCTATTGAGAAGGGAATCTATGATGATGACAGTTCGCTCTTTTGGGATCCAGAAACCGGTGATTCGCAAAACCTATCAGATGCAATCAAAACAGGTCTTATTGACAGCTCTTTGAAAGAGATCATTTGTTCTGATACTGAGCATCCCCTGACTTTAAAAGAAGCCATTGATGCAACCGTCATTGATGGTGAACATGGAAAATTTCTTGATCACCACACAGGAGCTGTACTGACCCTAAAGCAAGCCCGAGATGTTGGGCTCATATTCAAGGAAAAAGTTAGCCCTAGGAATACAATCATCATCAATATAGAGGATACGTCAGAGGGAGATAGAAAGCAGCAGTTTGAAGATGCCTTTTCCAGTGGGATCCTTCATCGCTCTAATTCTCAGGTTCTTGATCCAGACCATGTCCAAGGTATACCTTTACGACGAGCTACAAGTATGGGTCTCATTGACATGAAGTCCGGAAACTTTAAAAACCCTCAAACTGGTGAAACAATGTCTCTTGCTGTAGCAGTAGAGAAAGGTTATGTGCTAAGTCCCAAAGGTCTGTCCTTATTTTCTGCTGTTGACCAAGGCCTTTATTTCGAACTCACTGGTCAGTTTGTACACCCATCAACTGGAGCCACAAAATGCCTTGATGATTTGATTGTTGATCGTGTAATTGCCACCTCTCACCCAGAAATCAGGGATTTGACACAGGAAAATGTTGTAACTTTAGGAGACGCCATCAAGAAATCTATAATCAACTCACACCAAGGCACATACGTCCATCCTGTTTCTAAACAAGGTATCAACTTCAAAGACGCGATATCAGCTGGCCTTATTTTTAGCACAACTACCCGTGAAGGACTGCGAGATCATTCAAGGCAACTATCTCCCAGCCCTGTTCCTTTCCGTGAAAGATGTGCATCTCTGTCTCCGATGAGAGATTCGCGGCGGTCTGAGCAAAAGGCACTCCCTAGTTTTGGTAATTATCTGACCCCAGAAAGTATAGTTATTAGACCTAATGCATCATTTAGAGGACGGGGATTAACAAACGAAGGTTCTGATTTGGCTTCTCTCAATATTTCTCTCTCAAATGAGTTTCTAGATTTACCAAAAAGGCAACCCAAAGAAAACCTAGACAAAGTTCCAAGCTTACCGTCACTGCCCAAGGAGCCCATGACTCTGTCAGATGAGTTTTTGGAACTGCCTGAAAGGTACCCGAAAGAAAATCTGCCCCCAGACTCCTTGGAGTCCAGCATTGAAAGTGGGCCAATTCCTTCTGACAGTACTTCTATGACAGTTGACTTTGGAAACAAAGGCAACTTAGATTATAAGGACTTGACTGATACTCTTCAAAGTGGTTTACAAATTAACTCATTAGATCCTTCACCGACTGACCTAAATGGCAGGGACATCAAATCTGTAAACCAGGAATTAAAACATCAAAGCACATTTTTACAACCAGGACTAAGCTTCACTAATACTCACGAAGGTTTAGAACCAGAGGGCGCAAACAAAGAGTTACCCATCCCGAAGTTCCCGAATGGTAAACAAGAGGGAATTTCAAAGGACCTTGTCGCAAAACAAAATCCACTTCCCAGCCCAGGTTTTGATGCGTCTACAACAGCAATTAGCAACGGCCAGAACTTTGATTCATCATTTGAAAAGCAGAGAGGCGATAACATTAAAGCCAATGTGGATGTTCCTAAAATTCTAGCCACTGATGGTGATGAAATTCTCAGACCTCCTGTCAATCATAAAAGGAAATCTGAAGACCATTTGGATGAAGCGACTTCAGTTGCAGATAAGGGAGATAAACCTGCCAAGAAGACCAGTGGAAGCAGTCTGAATTGTGATCCAGATTCCCAGCTTTCAAAAGATGCAACTTCAAAGGAAACATCAGACTCAAAAACTTTCAATGTCCTTAAAACTCAAAACCACATTGAAACCGAACAAGCAGAATCTGGTGCAAATGGAAAGGATATAAAGATTAAGCCAGACATTAAGATTGCAGGAGGTGGGAAACCTGAAGAGGGCAAAGTGTATTATGATCCCAGCGACTATTTAATCAGTCCACATGAGTCTGGTAGGCCAGATGGAATATTCTGTTTCCCCCTCCCTGAATCCTCCCTAATCCAAGATGGTGTGTCTAATATAAACTTGAAACATAAGCAGGAAAAAGAAGTCAATGAGAAAGATGCTGAAACTGTTTCAACTAGGAATTCCCAAGACCAAAGTAAAACAATACATCCAAATAAGTCCAAAATAGAAGCGGACAAGCAAAGTACACTTGTTGAGAATGGAAGCTCTCAACTTTCAGATCAAGCTTTAGATGATGAGAAAGATGAAGAGATTCCAGGCAAGAGCAATAAAAGGGCTCTGTTTAGCTCACGGAGCTCTTCTGAGGAAATTACTGAGGAGGCAGGCGAGTCCATCCTAAAAGACAAAAACACACCTTCAAACAGGGCAAAACATGGATATAGGGTCAGGTTTAAAGATTTTCCTTCTAACGTCGATAATGATTTTAGGAATGGACAAAGCAGCCATAGTTCTTTGTCTCAAGATAAGGGGGGAAATCAGGTAGTTGTAAAGGTTGACGGGGACAAATCCATATCTACGGGAGACAGTAGGTTGGATGTGGATGTTATTGTAGATAATAGAACCGTAGAAGGGAAAGCTGTTGTGGATAAGATGGCATCTAGTCCTGGCAAGCTTCATAAGGATCACCTGAAGAGATTAAGTTTGCAACCTGAAGCCAGTCCAAGTCAAAGTGACACATTCAGCTCTCTATCTTCTCCTATGAGTAGCGAACCTGAAGCCAGCACACCAGAACTTGAGGCTCTTCGGCTCACTGACAAGCTTTTAAAGCTAAACCTTAAGGCAGGAATCACAGCCAGAGACAGAAGAAAGGTATACATACCTTTTTCTCATGCATTTTGCTATTTGCATGAAAACCCCGGCAAGCATCTTTTGTTCAATGAGATGTGCCAAGTGCTGTAACATTTCAGTCTGACATGACTGCCTGCTGTGGACCTTACACCTCCTGCATGCTAGGATATGTGGAACCACAATCCCCTCTCACAAGTGCCTGCCTGAAGATTTCATTCAGTTTTTGCCTCGTGGATTGTTTTCAGCCTGCTGTGATAGTTAAAGCTACAAAACTTGGTTTGTTTGCTTTCCTTTTATTTTTAAGTTTACTAAACTAGATTGCTGGCTGCTCTAACCATGGATGTGTCAGAGTTATAACACAATATAAAAATACTAAAGAAAGACAGTGAAAGAAAGAAAAAGATTGGCACTAATGGCATGATGTAAAGTCTTGCAAACAACACAAGCATAGTAGTAGTAGTTGTAACAGTAGTAGTACAACATTTCAGCAAACTACCATAAAATTACACTCATACACAGTATGTCGTTAAAGATTTTTGCAGTATTAATATGAGTACCTTCAAGTTGTTGTTGTGTTATTAACCAAATCTTTCAGATACCATACTTTAGTATTGTTTAATGCCAAAATGCTAGTCAGAACTACAAAAAAACAAATGAAGTAAAATTTCAGTGAACATAGGCGAGGTTCACCTGAGAAGTTCACATGCTGCTAGTTGAAAAAAATTATTGCACGTTTTTAGTATCACATTCAAAGTAGAGTTTATGATGTTTAGTGTGTATGCTTTCTTTGTTCAGAATGTTCATTCAAAAGTATGTTGAAAAATGAACTTTTCTATATGGCTGGTGTCCTTCAAGTGCTATTTGGTACTGATTTGAATGATGATAATTGTTCAAAATAATTTGAGAGTGCCTTGCTTATAACCTCGCAAGGTATTGTTTATTACCATGCCAACTCTAGCCTATACTGAATGAACGTCATCCTCCTTTACAAATCTTACATTTGTAGTGTCTGTATTTTAAATAGCATGTAAGCGTCAAGACTTATTGCAATTTGAGTTTTTCAAATCATTTTGTTCCTTTATTTTTAATTCAAGAGGAAAAGTGAAATTTCGCATGTGTGTTCTCTGGCCTTGTATAGAAAGCTTATGTTAGCATGTCTTTGACATCATGTGCAATGCAATATTTTTAGTTGAATTTTCTTATCAAAGAAAACATCTATATTATTTTGAGTTAAGAATGTCTACAAATTTTTATAAGTTCTTTTTATCTGTTTTTAGTTTCTTCCTTGTGAATGAGTTGTCTTACTCCTTTTACCCCCCCCCCTTTTTTTGTGTTTCCCAAGTAGCATAGAAGAAGAGCTATTCACAATCTTAATACCCGGCTGTATAGCTCCAGATATTTACTTGTATAAACCCCTCTCCCCCACTACACACGAGTGATGACTTGGTCAAAAAGAATTCCTAAAAATGCCCCACTGAAAATACTGTTAGGAAATGCTTTTATGTTGGTAGAAAATTACATTATCAAATTACTATGACAAAGAAACTTAGAACTAATAAGTTTCTTTTTATCTTGAACTCTATACAGCATTTCTTGTTCTGCATCGCAGAAAGCCAAATGTCATTGAAATCCAACAAAAATGGAGAAGATGTGATAAAGTTTCTTTGCCAAAAAAATTTTGTTTCAATGTGTTTTGCCTAAATCTCATGATAAATTACCTTTTTCCAATTTTTTTATCTTGAAAGTTTCTCTAGGT
>BMAT01002771.1:590831-605285 GCA_019649035.1 Elysia marginata | reverse complement strand
CCTTAGTTGTCTTATATTGAAGATTTAATTGTTTTTGAAAAAACCAGGTCAAGAAGCTGGAGAACACAATGAGTGAGATTGAGGACCGCTATGCCAATGTGCAGGATTCAGTGACATCCCAGATGAAGCTGCTACAGGCCACCATCACTCAGTCCCAGGACGTCAAGGGAGCCATCACAGACCTTCAAGAGTGGCTGGATGAAGTGCAGACAACTCTGGCCTCCCAGCAACCTATAGCTCTTGAGTTGCCCGTGATTGCAGAGCAAGAAAAGCAGTTTAAGATGGTGGCTGCCGATGTTGCTGGGTAAGTTAGATCAGATCATTTTTTTTATCCACAAGAGAAACTGGTGTTTCTTATACTGGTACATAAACCATATGCACAACATTGATATCAAATATTCGATACATTGAGACAAAATAAGTGGACAGGTAAATAAAGCAATACAATGAATTTCTTATCCCACATGCATTCTTTATAATGTCTCCACTCCTATCTCACTGTCACCCATTCTTTTTCTCTTAATGTCTAATCACATATAGAAATGTGTTTCTTGTTTGTAATACAGTAGCATGATATGTTTCATATACTATTAGATCTGAATCTAAATAACCTGAGGCAGGGTTAAAGGAATTCTTATACCTTATATGCATTTTAATTTGCACCAATCACGACAGGTTGAAGTTATAATGTGTTATGTCCACTAAAGTACTTCAATGCTTTACAAAGATTACTTACCTGGATTTTATCAGGCTTCTAAGAATTCTGTCAGAAATGGTGGAACATTTACTGTCTGTTTATGAAAGCAGACAAATACAGTGCTCATTATTTCTGTCTCTTCATATCAATGTTTGTCATGTGTCATAAGTGGTGTTTTTTATACTTTTCTGTTTAAACTTTGTTCCTAGCCATGGAGACACTGTAGATGCTGTAAGACAAGCCACTCGGAACCTGATAAAGACTGGAGACTTACACATGGCAAGAGCATTGGAGCAGCAGCTGGCAGACATCGAGGAGCGCTTCAGAAACGTGAAAGATGCTTGTAATAAACGAGGAAAAGCTTTGCAAGAAGTAGGCGACAACCTTAAAGACTTCAATGAAAGGCTGGATACGACTTACAACTGGCTTAACTCCAAACTTGAAGATCTCCACTCCAGTGACCTCAACTCAATGCTTAATGAAGAAGCCAACCAAGTGCTTGAGAATATTTCCTTGGAGAAGATGAGTAAAGATCGTGAAATTGCCAAAGTCAAGGCTCTAGCCTCCCAGTTAAAGACTGATCCAAGGACTGGAAGTGCTGCACCAGTAGATAAAGCTGTGGCTCGCCTTGAACAAGCGGCCGCTGAGCTGACAGCAGCACTCGAAGAGAAACAGGAGGATATCTCTAAAAAAGAGCAACAGACAGACCAGTTTGAGTCTGCCAAGACACTTATGCAGTTGTGGTTGGCCCAAATGGAGTCTCGCCTAGATGAACTTGAGCCTGTTGCTGTTGAAGTTAAATACCTAGAGTCCCAGATTGCAGAGCTACAGGTCAGTGTCTCAATAGGAACACAATGGAAACCCTGAATGAAGACCTTGTAAAATTTTGCTAAAAGCAGGTCTTATTAGAGGGGGTTCTTAGTTGAGGGGATTACTCTACCTATATAAGCAGGCTTATTAAAAATTAGTCACATAAAAGGGATGGTCTTTATTGAGGAGGTCTTAATTGAGGGGTTCAGCTGTAAATACTTTATGGAAAAAAAGGTTAACTGTTATATTTTATTGGCATTGTATAACAAGCTGTTGTTGGATTTACATTGGGGTTTGGGATTTATGAAGAAAGAATATAAAGGAATGATAACTAACAAGGCTTTAATATAAGCTCTTTTAAACCAAAAATATCAAATTGCCTCATTGTAAATTCAGTGGAGTGCAAAAAATAATCTAGCATCCACTCCCCAGATGTCAATTATTGTTTCTAATACAAATATTACAAAGATGCTTTTTTTCTGAATCTCTTAAGTCATTATTGTGTGAAATTGATAAATAATTGCGAGAGGAGATGAGTTTTATGATAAATTTTTAAGTAACAGTATTGTGTCATGTTTTTGTTGTTGTTCTTGTTAAAATTTGAATTACACCCAACACATGAGGATTATGTTTGTGTGACATTTTATTATGATGTTGTACCTGTATGCTAATGAGATTCTTTAGAATGGATATTCAACTTCAGTTTACTTGTAAAATGTAATACATTTCCATATTGTCATTGGAGATTTATTTACTATAAAGCAAAGAAAGTTCCAGGTTTAATAAAAATTATTAAATATTTATTTTGCTGCTATTCTCATAGCCGATGGTTGAGGAGTATGAAGATCAAGCCCCCAAGATTGATGAGGTCAATGACCTAGGCAATGCCTTGGAAGCACTAACCAGTTCTAGTGACCGCCCACTGAGTCCAATTCGCAGATTTGGTCGTAAGTTTGGCATGCATGATTATCATCTAATTTTTGCACACATAGATAATATACTCTTTTCTATTACTAGGCACCCTTTGCATTACCTGCCACCAAATAATGGAGCATTTGTTAAGATTCTTTATTTCAATGGAAGCAAATTTTTATTCCATTCATTGTTGAAAGTTACCCAAACCAAACAAAATTGTAGTGGAATAAAAATGTCATTATAAAAACTATAGGGCAAATCAGTTCTGTTAATGTGACCCTATCTTTTCTTTTGTCTATGCTCTTCTGTAGTTGATTGTTTCTGCAACAAGATGAAAATATTTCATATTTTTAAAATAATGAAGAAAAAGTAATTTAGTTTATCAAAATAAAAAAGGAAAGTTGTCATTTCTTTTAAAAGTACAAAGATTTTATGGCTTGCATGAAAATATCAATGCATAAAGTTAGCTATTCTCCTCTCTTGTATGCATGCAACAGTTTGACTTCTATATTTACTTAGTTCTGAAAGGCAAAGTAATGTGAGGTAGCTTTAAATCTGACTTTATGGTCTACTGAAATCATAGATAGCACACATAGCCCTGATTGGTGCCACATACTTTGTTTAACAGGTTAAATAAGGTGGGACACCTGTATTTCTTTATTTGTGTTTGGCATTGTGTGGTGTTGTGACAAAAAATGGATTTAGGCTTGTCTTGAACAGTTACCTGGAAAATTAGAAAAGTATGGGACTGTTTCAGGACCAACCTCTCTTTTGTGTACAATTCAAAAGGTGGGGATCACAAGCATTCTCTTCTGTGGACAAGGTTGTTTATTTAAATAACCCCAATGCTGAGTCTAAGCCTGAAAGCTCACCATTGCCCAAGGGGAACTTCACTTAGATAATTTTTTTTAAGACGATGAAACAGCCCCATTTAGCATCAAATGAAAAGTAGTTAACCAATTAAGCTCACCAAAAGATCTCAAATGGTTCTGCAGGCCTGTATATTTTAGCACAGGTAATCAATATCATCTGGTTAGATATCAATTTTAAAAAAAACATTCATTTGCAAGTAGAAATTATCAATCACGATTAGGGACAGATCACATTTTTCAGCCTTTTCAATGGTATGAAATTCATATGATTTCAATAAAAGTTTCTGTGTTGTATAAAGAAAAGTACCTGGTACCTCAGAGTTGTGTTTCTCATGTTCATGGCAACCCTGATTTTACGCTGGGGTAGCTGTTGGTACAACCTCAGAATATTCTTGGCTGTGGTTGAATGGTCCAAAAACCTTTTGTGACATTAACTTAGCTTTTTTTTAATAAGATAGTTTTAGAAAAAAAAATATATATATACACATACATATGTGTACATACAGAAAAATATAATCGTAACATTTGTCAAATTTGGGATGTTCACTAGATAAGTTAACTGTTTTCCTTGTAACTAATTTCCTCTCTGCCGCCTTGTAATTTTATAGTATTATTGACAGTTCATTACTTTTATTTTCTTCATCCTTATGGACTTTTTTTCCTATTCTGAGTCTTTGTGGTTTTACACCATCAAAAAGAATTTTGTGTACTCTTGACCTTCCAAAGAATTGAACTATCAGTTTCCTTTACTATTGTGCCTTCTTGAAAACTTCAATAAATTTTCCTATGGTTTTTTACTTACACCTCTTATTCTAAGGAACATTGTTACATCCAAATGGACCCAATGCCAGACAGACTGGAAAGCAACAACAAGTTCAATTTTAGAATTTTAGCAACCAAAGCCAAAATAACAAAGCAGTTATGGATTTATAGTTTCATGCTTGGAAACCTACTCTATATGTAAAACCGTCTTTTGACCCACACATATTGATAGTGAATCCGAAAGGCTGCTTGATGACCCATATTTATATTTTAGCTTGTCTACTGCACCCATTATATTGCAAGCGTTTTTTTCAACTAGCTGTTTTGCCTAGGGCTTTTTTTTCTCCTGTTATTTCCTTGCCCTCCCTGTACTTGCTTTATTCTCTTTTCCTCCTCTGCGTGTGTGTACCCAACTCAACTCATCATGTCCAGGTTCGAGGCGCATCCCTGGGTTGATGTCTCCTCGCCTGCGCACCCCATCCCCAACGTTCCCCCCATCCCCTTCTGCCATGAAAACTTCCATGTCTAGTGAGTCGAGCGGCATAAGCAGTCGGAAAAGCTCGTCAGATAACATTCTACTGGATGGTAAGATACACTGGACATGACCTTTCAGTGGTTGTTGATTTACTTTTTTTTGTTAATTTTTGGTTGACTTTTTGCTGCTTTGATTTTTTGTTTTTTATTGTTTTTTTTATTCCTTTTGAAGTACGGTACGTAAAGATTTGTTTTTAAATTTTATTTGTATTTGTATGTTTTGAAGGCTTAATGGATTTTTTTGTACTTTTTATTTTTTTTTTCCAAGATTTCATTTCAGTTTGTGAAAACTACTATTATATACAATATTTGGCTTGCCTTGCTTTTTTTAAAGCTAAAATCAGCGCAAAATAAAAAGGCAGCAGTGCTATATCATCTAGTGGAATATTGTTTTAGAGAAGAAGGAAGGGGTTGGTGCTTAGGTTTATTTTGGGATAGAGGCAGAGACAAAGAAGAAAAGAAGAAAAAAAAAGATAACAAAAAGCTTAACTACTATTGATTCTCCAGCAGACAATTAGTTAAATAAAGAAAAAATTGAATTCATTCACATAATTACATTGAAGCTTTTGTTTAAAGTCTTTGTAAACATGAAAACACTAGGAGACATGAGGGCAGGTCCTTGGGAGCAAGCCTTTGTTTCATGTAAAAGTAGTGTCATTCATCACCCTATTTAATCACTTTGTTTACTGCTTGTTTGCAATTGTAATGCATGCTGTGTTATGAACTGTTTGACCATTTATTCACAGCCTCTCAAACAGTTTACCTGCAACCTTTTTCAAAACTAGTATTCTTATGTTTACAAATTACGTGCATGACTGCCAAATCACAATTCATCCTAAACTAGATGCATGCCTTGTCAAAAGACAAAAAAGACACCCAGTTTTCATTTGGTTTAATGTTTTTATAGAAGCAAGAAGCTGCTTTATTGTTTAATTTTTGTTACCTCATTCTTTTTTTGTGGCCTTTTGTTGTTTTATTTTTTTTTCTTCTATTGTCTGTGTGCTCAATAACTTTTGTTTGAAGAAGGGAGTGAAATGCAAAGTTGCTGCCCATAATGTCTCTTTTACTGTCAATTCTCTAATAGGCCTAACTTAATTCTATTCTTGTGCTTTTTAAGAATTGTTTTGTTCGTTTTTTTTAACAATAGATAATTACAATCAAAACATGTCTGATCTAATTAAATTTGGAAAGAGTCTTGCTGTTTCTGAAAATTTTTATTTTTGTCTGAATTTGTTGTGTTTAAAATTGATTTTTTTTTTTAATATCAAAGCAACTAATACGTCAGTTTCTGTTTTAGGGAATCATTTACCCTACATTTTCTACATTCCCATCATGCTCTCACGTTAAAGTAATTAAGTGGGGCGATTGAATTTACTTTTTTTTTACCATTATAAATTGGGTTTTAAACTTGGTGGGTTTTTTAATTGTGGCTGTACACGGGATTGATATAATGTATCAACCTTTACCCTTTCTATTCTCCCAGCACATTCTTAGCATGCTTTTTCATAGGTTTGAAGGGGGGGGGGCTTTCTTCCTTAATTGAACAATTGTTTTTGTCTTTTTTTTCATAGATAAGAAATTTTTGAAAACTTTTAGTGCAAATGTGTAGACTTTATCACTTAACCTTTCACACCAGACCTGTCTGAGACGCAACAGCAGCTGCTGGACATAAATCAGAGGTATGAAATAGTGGGTGAGCGCCTTGGGGAGAGGCAGCAAGAGCTGCAATCTTCACTGAAACAGATGCAGGCATTTATGCAAGACGTGCAAGATCTTCTGGCCTGGATGGATGAACGAGACGCCCAGATGGCAATCACGGCTGATGGGACTGGAATACCTGCCAGTGAGCGTGAAGCAAAGAGACAGCTCAAAGAACATGAGGTATGACTAATTTTTTCTTTAAGATGTACTTTATTATTTTGTAGAGATTTTCTTCTTCATGTTCGCCATTTTGTAGAAATTGTGATTAATATATGTAGGAACTTCATTTTTTTTTCATAGGAATTCAATTTCTTTTATTCATGATTCTTGTAATTATTGTCATGTATGCAAAAAAACTTTTTTGTTATTAAAGAAATGAAGGTTTATCACCATTTGCAACATTTTATAGCCCCACAATATTTTCTAGGCTGCAGTTGAAGTTTAAAGCTTTCTTAGTTGTAGTTTTTTGTTTATTATGAAATCAAAAGGCCTAAACTGTTTTTTTTTAATAACTGTTTTTTTTAAATTTTCAACCCCCCATTACTTCAGGAATTTCACCGAGAACTTATAGGCAAAGAAGGACTTGTAGAGGACATAAGGAAAAAAGCCCAGGAACAGCTCAAATCAAAAGCAGGAGTTCCTGGCCTCGATGCTTTACAAACTCAACTTACTGAACTTGGTAACTTGTGCTTGATTATATTATGTAAATCAATTATACTGTTATTGGTATGGGAATAGTTATGTAACATATATTATTATTTAACAAGTAGTAGGTAGTTTTTTCCAATACCGATGAAGCCATTTCCATGTGAACATAATTTTATTTAGTTTCAATGTGGTTAAAATCAAGGTTATAGACCTATATGCAGCTTTAACATATACCATTGAATCCAAGTGGTTTGAAATTAAATGCTGAAATGACTTATTTATTCTTTATATTGGACAAAATCAAATCATTTTACCAGCGTGTAGGTCTATAACCTTGCTGCTTTCTTGAGGCCTATGCATGGTAAGATCAAAATACAATCAAGTTGTAAAGATCAGTTGTTACGCCAACCAGATGACAAGTGGCACGGTCTGCGCGCAATGTCTGAGGAAAGACGCAAGGGGCTTGAAGATGCTGTGGGTGACCTGCGAGACTTCCGAGAGTTTGAGGAGCAGCTCACTCGCTGGTTTGGCCAGAAAGAGAAACTGATGGATGTGCTGGGACCTGTTGCTACAGAACCCTCCTTGCTACGCAGTCAGCTGGAGCAAGTTAATGTGAGCAAGTTCATGTGATAGTAGTTTATAATACATGTGATAGTAGTTTATAATAGTTATTGCACATACAAGTCCTTATTTTCAAATTCTAAACATCATACTGAAACAAGCACAACATTCTTATCACATACTAAAAAAATAACTTAAGAGTACATATATATAAAACTAAAACTTCGTAGATAAACAGCTTAAGATATTGTATGGTTAAAAGCACTTAATATTGTACAGACATATATAAATCTTATGATCGGTAGATACACAGCATAATATACGGTTATATAAATACAAATTTATGTGCATTTAAAAGTACATTACATTGTACATTACATTTACATCCTTTTCAATCACAGTATACCAACAATTTGGTTTTAGTTTTTTTTAAAGGTGACTCTTTAAATTTTTAGCATATCCTCCCAACATCTTTAGTTTGTCAAGTAAAATAATCCAGTAATTTTTTATTTGCTTAAAATCTAAAAATGTATGATTCTAAAATAATTTACAAACAGGCTTGAAGGAGAAAGTGTTACTCAGCAAAAGCTGAAGTTATAAAAGAAAGACCACTTGCTTTTCATTATAGAAATTTAAAAAAAATTATCTTTCACATTTTTCAAACAGCTGCCCTATTTTATAATTTCCCTACATAGGTTTTGAAAGATGAATTTGCTGCCCAAGAGCCAATCTACGACCAGTTTGTGAACTCTGGTGCTTCAATCCTAGACTGGTGTGATGCAAACTCCTCTGATGGCTCAGCCATAAGTAAGCGTATGGACGCTGTCAGTAAGACATGGAACAAGTTGCAAGGTGATTTCATTTGTTTTGACATTATTTCCACTTATGTTATTCTTACATGTTTTACTGGCTTTTTGCAGTACTGATTTATGAATAAGGCAATGAGTATGCTTTCCTTTTTCATCAACCATTTCGCTTATATCATTTTATTTAGCCGCCAGAAAAATCAAATATTATATTAGTAATCATTGGTCTAAGTAGTACCACTTCAAAGTCAGTATCTTATTTGGCTATTTTGTATATTGTTTGTGACTATGTTGACCCTGTGTCAAACAGGTTGTAACTTTAATCTTCTAAAAGTACAGTAATGGGGTTACATGTATTTGTGGGCTAGAGTACTGAGATTGTAAGTTTAATCTTCTAAAAGTACATTAATGAGGCTATTTGTGGGCTATGGTGCATTTTTTTAAACTTAAGTCCCCTCTTGCCCCTTTGTTTTTTAACCATGCAATTGCAATTCTATTTGTGTGCTGTTTTATTTCTGTATCATTATAGCTTGGATTCAGGGTTTGATTGTGTTGAGTAAGAATAGGCACAACAATTTTATGGTTTCGTTTTGCTGCAGGTCGGCTGAAAGACAGAGAAAAGAGCATAGACTCAGTGAAGGGTCTGAGTGAAGAGTTCTCATCTGTGTCAAGGGATCTAGCTGACTGGCTCGGAGACGTTAGTGACAGAGTGGATGGCTTGCCAAAGATCAGCTCTCAGCCTGAAAAACAGCAGGCACAGAAGGAAGAGATGCAGGTGAGTGGAGAAGAAAAATATAGATCTATGGCATTCATTTTTTTTGTATAGAAATACTTTTTATGCCATTTAGGAACACTGAGATATCTGTTCTTTTTTGTTGAGAGGACACACAGCCAAAATTCTACTGGTAAAAAAAAAAGAAATAAAATTAGCAACAATGATGAAAATGGTATCAGTGCCAGGGAGGGGGAAAACAGCGAAAAAGGATGACAAGAAACTAATATCTGATATACTTATAAATCTGGAAGTTGGGCTGCTGAGATTCCCTGAACACATCTTAAGCTACAAATTGTATCACAAATTATCTTACTCCATCATATTGAACTTGTGTAACTGGCCTTCAATCTTTAGGCTTTAAAAATGAATTTAAAGAATTATATTGTTTTTGATTTGTTCTGTATGTTTCTTTTTTTAAAAGGCTATTTTAATCATGAAGTATGCTATCTTCTGATAGTTATAGTAATTAGTTATAGCAATGACAACAGCAGCAGTATACAAAAAATGTCAAGTATAAGCAATGCTGGAATATTGTTTCATTACATGACACAGGCCTTGGAGCAAGAAATGCAGGATCATCTCCCTCAAATATCCAAGGCCAAAGACTTATGCCGCCAGCTCTGTGATACTGCAAAGGATCCGGCCACGAAAGGTGACTTGCGGGCTAAAATGACAGCTCTTGACAAAGACATCAATGAGACTTTCAAAAAGCTGGGTAAGATAATTTTGCTTTTTTTGGACTATCTTATTGTGTACTTACTAATCTGTGTTGGCTCTGTGAGACATTTTTGAAAGGTTGTAAGTCAATAAAACAAGTTACTGAAGAAAACTATTTCCACTTTGGCTTGAAAGTCTTGAATAAATAAGGATAATAAAGTATTTTCTCTTTTAATTTGACAAATGATTAAACAGTAATTGGAGGCGAATCTCTAGATTTTCATATATCCATCAAATATTTTTCTTAATCTTTCTAATATGCACAGGTTGTAGATAGAGGTGTAGAGCTTATATTTCTTTTGAAAGAGGTTGGACTTTTGAAAAATTCACAAACTAAAAGTAAATCTCTAGTAAGCTTACACTTATATGGAATCAATTCAATTTTTTCAAATTACACTGGTTCTGTAAATATTCAGAAATTGTTTCACCAGGTTTGCAGTTGCGTTAACAAAGCAATTTATCCACGCTTTCTTCAGTCCATCCACCTGTAAAATGGGTACCTGGCTAAAGCCAGTTCTCTCAAATTTGTGGAATTTTAGTGTTTGAGCTCCTAACAGGCAGCCATTGTGTAATACACTGAAATATGAGTTAAAATTACTCTGGTGTGTGTTGGCTTGCTGGGGGAAAGATGTAAAGTCTTGAGACTGTCTTTGGCATTGTAAGACTATTACCATCTTTTTTTTTTTAATTCAGAGGGTAGAGCAGAAGCTTTGGAAGCAGCATCAAAGGCTGGAGAGGAATTTAACACCAACTGTAATAAACTGCTTAACTGGATTCAGGCAACCTCAGGGGTTGTCATGGACTCGCCAGCTCTTACAGGTGACCCAGATATGTTGCACCAACAAGCAATGGAAAATAAGGTATGAATGTCTTTCTGCTTATGGAGACAATCTCCCTAGTGATTCTTATCTATTTTCGTAGCCAAAATCATATAAGGTTAAAAATTAAGGGGTTTTTTTTATTTTATGGTTATTAGGAGAAAATTTTGAAAATGATTTCATTTTTATACTCAGGGTCTAGAAGAAAATAAGAGAAGCAGCTCTTAAGCAAGAACAACCTGATGGCTTTTGAATTTGAAATAAATTTTTCAGATACCATGTTCCTTTAAGCTGTAATAAATATCTGTAATCAATTCTGAAAATTGCCTAATTTTTCTTCCCTTTTGATTGCAGAATTTGCAACAGGACCTTAGGTTGAAGGAACCAGAGGTGCGGGCGCTCATTGAAAAAGGTAAAGCTTTCCTTGAAGAAGCATCTCCAACCAACGAGACTAAAGCTATGCAAGAAACACTGCAGCTTCTTGATGAGGAGTGGAGTGACCTGAAGCAAACTGTCGGGGAGAGAGAGGACAGCATCGGAGCTGCCTCGCAAGCTTCCCAGGTGTTTCAGCAGAATCTTGACAAGCTGGTCTGGTGGCTTGGAACTGCAGAGGAGAAACTCAAGAAGCTGGAGCCTGAGAGCCTCGACAAAGCCAGCGTGGCTGCTAAAGTGAAAGAGCTACAAGTAAGACTTGATTTGATACTGTGTTGTAATTGTTATTGTTCTCTTAATTAGTAATCTTCAATCAAAACTGTCTTTTTTTAAAGACTTAAAATAGATTTAAACTTTCACAAGCAGTATTTTCTAAGAGCATTCTAAATGAAGATTGCATAATCTTTCTTTGGCTGTAATGTAGTGTTTTGAACAAATATGCCTGTGTCAGCAGAAATAAAAGTTAGTTCACCTGGCCAAGCTAGATATAATGTAGATCATTCAGATTCATTCATTGGATACCCAGAGGGCCTGCAAATACTTTGATATCTAAACAGTTGAAATGTGTGTCCCCAGTCTTGTAGGGCATTTTTTTGGTTTGGTTAATACTTAAAAACTGTGTTTTCTATTAAATTATTAAAGAAAGTCTTGGGACAAACATCTTATTTTTTATATGTTAATCTTCTCAAAAGGGTTTACAAGGTGAAGTTTTGAGGAAAACACATGAACACGATGCATTTGTGAAGGCAGCCAACAATCTTCTAAACACAGTTGAAGATCCTGGTCAAAGACTACAGGGAGAGGTGGATGATGTCAACAGGAGATGGGATACCATCCATGCAGGTTTGTTACTCTTCATGTGGACGTTATAATTAATTGCATTGCAAGATTTAGCTCTCATTACTAACTCAGCTTATAAATTAATAAACAATTTTTTATAGAAACTTTCTGTGTTTTTCTGAAGTTGAAATAAGGATACTAGTTCTTTTTTCAATGGTATGTATATTGAAATGATCAGCAATGTTGTAGATTCATTGCATAAATTTGTCAAGCATTCTTAACCGCTGTGAAAATCTCCTCACCATTACCCTCTGTATTCACAGAGTTAAATGAACGGGCTCAGAGTCTTGATGATCTACAAGGGCGCTTGGCTGAGATTGAGGACAGCATGGGTGAAGCTAAGCATTCTCTCACTCGCTGGGAAGACAAGCTAGCTGCTCACATGGAGATGGGCACCGCAGCTAGAGATCCTAAACACATAGATAAAATAAAAGTAAGAATCAATGTAAATGGATGTATTAAATAGAGGTGAATCAATAAATAGTGTTTGAAAAGTTTTTCCTGATCGGCTGGCTTGATTTATTCTGTGCCCTAGGCTTGTCTCTGAAATAGCTTTTAGATTTAAATTTTAAGACTCAAGAATGGTCAAAAAGACATAAGCTTGAAATAAGTATTGCATAGTTTAGTCAAATTGACAGTTTCCCTTAGCATAATAAAAAGATAACAAATTTTGACTTTTATATATTTACTTTAAGTTTTTCATTAAGATGCACATCAATTTGCCATGACTCACAGGGTCAAAAGGATAATTATTTCTGATGAGCTTTGGGGGTGGGGGACTGGCGTTATGAACAATGCTTCACTCAAGTGCACAGATATGTTCTTTTGTTGGCTATAGTTAGACTTTTCAGCTTTAAGAGCACAGAAAGCATCAAACTGAAGAGGGAAAGCAAGGCATTCCTCTTTTACTGAGGTCAAAGTTACAAAACCTTATACATTTTTAAACAAGTAGGATATCCATCTATGTATTGGTCATTCTTTGACGTTAAAGAATTGGGTTATAGAAGATTGAATTTTTAGGTTGAGTCATTTAAATAACACTGTTTACATTCACAGGTCCTACAAGATGATGTCACTGGCCTTCATTCTCATGTTGATTATCTGGATGCTTTGGTTGATGGTTTGGATGTCAGCAATGATATCGACCCAAGTGACCTTCAGAAAGAAGTGCGGGATATCAAAGATCGTCACTCCCAACTTGAAAATGAAGTTGGAGAGCTCTTATCAAACATGGAAACTGGCTCCTCCATTGTTGGACAGTTCCAGGTACATTTTTGGGGGTTATCAAGTTTATTGCTACCTTTTTACTCATATAAGAAATTGAATGTAAATTATAATATTGTTGTTCTGTAACAGCTTCACTGGGTTATCATACAGGAACTGCAGTATAAACTTTATTAAAAAAACTGCACATTTTTGTTTCTTTTGAGGTATTTGACATCAAAGTTAGAATATCACTAATATTTCAACACATTTCAAATTTTCTCTCAATGTTAGCCTTTCATATTCTGTGTGATACTAACATATAATGTGTAGAAGCTGGAATCCTTTCTAGGGCATAACTATAAATGAATTTAATGTGCACATTTGACCTTTTAAAGCTCATATGACAATTTGTTATTAGTTATAACTTTAAATCTCAAAGCTAGAGCACTAATTATTCAACAGGAAATGCTGAAGTCTACTGGAGGCCAGCTGTCTGAACTTGAGAGTGAACTCACCTATTTGAAGCCAGTGTCAAGAGATGAGGATGAGCTGGATAATCAGCTAAATGAGATCAAGGTAGACTTTCTACGCTATTTGTAGTGCAGGAATTATTTCAAGTACAAAAAAATTGTCCTTTATACTCTTAACCTTTTTATGCAACGAACAAAAGCATTTAACATGTAATTTTTTTAGATGTGTCAGGATCAAATTTTACTTTTTCACTAAGCAAAGCTAAATCTATTTTTTAAGTTTGAAATATATTTAGCCAAAATCTTTTCAAGTTTATATACATTATTATTCTTGTAAATAGTATGAAAACAGATGCTCTATCTAAGATATTATATTTTCTCTATGAATTTGTTGGGTAAATCTTATGGGTTTTTTTTCATATAATGAAACAGAACTTCCAGGCAAAGTTGAGTGACAAAGGCGAGCCTCTACATGATTTGAAGGACCAAGCCAAGGATCTGCAGTTGGCTGGGTTTGTCTCAGATCCAGAAATGCTCAATCATCAAGTAAGTGCTTTAAGATAAGATAAGATACATTTTATTCATCCCACAGGAAATTTGTTTTCACAGTTGCGTATCACATGTAAATGTTTTTATACATATTAAACAGATCAGATTATCATGTTCACTAATCTGGTAACTGCTTTGGTGTAAATGTGGCTAAACAGCTGTTGTAAGTTGTTTTTTTTAATAATAATTTCTGCTGTTTGTGTAAAAATGTGAAAAATTGGGAAATTTTTACTACTTGGTTTTAGTGTCTAAAATTTGACTTAGATGCAGTTTTTTTGTTTAGATACATAGTATGTTTGTGGAAGTTTGAAAAAATGAATTGGGAAGAAACATTTGAAGAT
>BMAT01002771.1:561261-585679 GCA_019649035.1 Elysia marginata | reverse complement strand
CTCTCTCTCTCTCTCTCTCTCTGTGTGATGGTATGTGTGTGTTTGTGTATGGTGCCGTTTTCTGTGACCAACCTGTGATACTTCTTCTAACTTTGCAATTCTGTGCAATTTTCCTGTCAGCGCATCTTGCTCTCAAAGTTTTTTAAATGAATAATATATATACATATATATATATATATATATATTTATATATATAACCTATAGATTTTGCATACTTGTGTTGCATTTTGCCACCTTTTTCGTATGTTAGTAGTGGGAAACAGTTTCTAGAGGGAATGGGGGGGGGGGGAGACTCAGTGCATTTTTTTTTCATGACAATCTAGAACCATTTAAGAGAGTATAATTCTGATTTGTCTCAATTGATCAATGCACCTTAATTGTGTTTTGCTGTTAGTTCTATCTGACATCACCAGCTTTTTAGTGGATTCTTCTTAAATTGAATACTATACATAAATAATATATATATATATATATATTTTTTTTTTTTTAATGTAATCATTAACCTATCTGTAGTGGATTAGTAAGGCGAAGTCAGTCAACAATGATTGGAAGATTTAAGACATTAAATCATTATTGGCTGTGCAGTGGTTACCTCAACTATTTATTCTATTTTTATAAGTCAATCAACAGGCGTGTTGGATAATGTTTTGTTGCTGTGGACAATTTTTAACAAATCTTTTTAAAAGGAAATTTGTTTTTCTCAAAACTTTGAACCATTTGTTTGAATTACTAACTGTTGTGCAGTAAAACCAGATAAAAGGATGCTTTAAAATAATGGTTAAGAATTAAACAATGCTGTATCATATGCCATCAAGAATTGACAGTTTACTCTTTATCTTGTTGTGCCATGTAACAACAGTTTCTCTGTGATATGCAGTTTTCTCCTTTTGAAAGTCTACACAGCTGTCTTCCTTTATTGTGAAGTACTTTGATTTACGTTTGGAGTCTTTAACATTAAAAAAATAGCCTTTGGTTGCTTTTTTCTTTGTTACGACTGATTTTACTTGTTAAATGAAATTAATTTTTAAATCTAGATCCATATCGTTAGGGCTTATCATTGCTGCTATTTTTTAATCATATTCCTTTTTTTTATTTTTCTCTCAAAACAGCTAGAATAATTTCCATCAAATCCAGTTTTCCCCTGATTATAAATGAAACTAATCTCGATGTACTGTTTTCTTACAACTCAGGTGAGGATGTAGTCATTGTACAAGTAAAGATTGATGAAATCCAGAAACAGTTCAGTGATCTCAAGAATCGGGTCGATGACTCATTGGAGCAGATGGAGGAGGCTTTACCCCTCGCCCAGCACTTCCAGGTCGCCCACGACGAGTTCCAAGAATGGCTGACTAGTGTAGAGCCCACTCTTCGAGCTAAGGAACCTCCCATGGGACCTGAAGCTGAGGCAGAGGTTCAGGTAAGAGCTCAACTTGGATTGAATCATTTAATTCAAAATGAAAGCAACAGCAGAAAAAAATTTCTTGGTTTCAAAAGAGTTCTCAGTAATGCAAATATAATCAGAGTGTCATTTTGGAGGTCAAATGTTTTTTTATTTTAGGAAAAATTTTGCCACTTGGTTGATATACATAGCAGATAACCTGAATAGAAAAAGTTTTCAAAGTCTCCCCCTAGCTGTGTCAAATATATGGCAAGCCTCTTTATTTTTACATTTAATTGTCTCCTTCACAATACAAAGTGGTTATATTCATAACGAGGTGTAATAGATAATATAGATTATGAAACACTTTGAATGACCATAAATGTAGCTAAAAATGTTTAGTTAGGCCAAGTCAATCAAAAGTTTTTTGGATTGCATTACATTTCATCTAAAAAATTTTGCAAAAACCTTTTTCAAAGTAATTTCTTTTTCTCAAAGCAATAGTCTTCATTCAATTGTTAGCTTTTGAATGATGAGCTGTAATTTTTAGAACAATGATCAAACTTAAATCACCAGCACCTGTTGGATCAGCTGGAGGCAGTACAGCCATGTTTGGAGGTCATTAACACAGAGGGCGCTGACCTAGCCGAGGCTGCCCCTGGTGACGCTGGCCTGCATGTTGAGGACTTGATTGCTAAAGACAACAAGAGATACGATGCCATCAAACAGCTGATTGAGAAGAGGGCAGACAAAGTGAAGATGTCAAGACAACGTTCACTTGAGGTGTGCATTACTACCACCACCAGAGATGAGATTTTACTCTTAGGTTTTTTTCTTTTTGCTGGAAGGTCTCATGTTTCACAATCCAGTCCAAATGAGTCTACCAATATTGCGGTTTTTACATTTGAAAGCGTTGGCACTGTTAAGAATGCATTTTTCTGAATTTTCAAATGTGAAAATTGCATGATTTTTTAATAATTTAGAGAAAAGATGATAAAATTTCTATTAATTCACAATGTAGTGAAAAAGAGAAATAAAACTTTTTTGACAAGGCGTTATGTCAAATAAAAATTGCAAATCTGACTCATTGAAAGGCATCATAAGACTTAAGCCATGAGTAAATAATTTTCCAACTCATTTACAAAGACATTGGGAGGTTGCAGTTTGTGGACATGTACAGTTTTCTTATTGTTATGATTGTGTGAATGATAGGAAAGTCTTCACAAATTCTTGTGATAGCAGAGTCTTCACAAATTCTTGACGACCCATCCAAAGTCTCGTTGATTTGTGTTGAACTGGAAGAATTCTTTGGTTGTTGTATTTTATTCTTCAATTTATGATGCATCCACAATGCATGCTGTTATAATTTATGTTTGTGAACACCATTTTCTTAAATTTGAATAATTTGTCCTTTGCGGACTTGTTATTGTTGGTATGTAGTGCAAACATTTTATTTCAGATTCAAATTTTGCATGTATGGATGTGATCGTCCCGAATCAAAACCTGTCAATATCTCTTGGATTACTTACATTGTTTTCTTTTTTTCATTTTGCTTGAGCATTTGTTTACTATCCAACAGAAGTAGAAACAAAATAAAGTCTTTTTTTTTTCAAATGTTGATGCAAAACTAAATTTCAATGTTCAAAATTACACAATATATCTGGTAATAGGCGTAGAGACACTTAGTCAATGTAGCACTTATTTAGTGGAGTAAAATTTTAATTGTCTCGCGCCCAGGGTGAATGTGTCAGTTATAGCAATTTTAACTTTCAAAGGCATTGCTGATTTGAACAAGACAAATTTGTTTGCTTCCAATCATAAGAAATTTCATGAAATTATAAATTTTTTGTAGAAGATATAACAAGTTTCGTTGTTTTAAAATATAGAGATAAAGAAGAAAAAATAGGCCTCTCAATGGCTTTTTCTTTCTCATAAAAGTGATTGCCGACTTCCGACTCACTCACCATGGACGTGAGACATTTTCATTGTCTTTTCGTTTGTGCATGATATTTGGCGAAGTCAAGACAGTGATGTTCTAGCTCAGACCTAAATATTTTTGTTGCTGCTGTTTCCTCCTCAGTGCATTAATGAGCTAGATGACTTGATTCAGTGGTTTGATAATGGCATGAACACATTGCAGTCTCTGCCCCCTATCAGTTCTGAGCCCAAGGAGCTGCAGAAACAGTTAGCAGAGACCAAAGTGAGTTTGAGACAAACGCCTCAAAAAAGAAAAAAATTGTGCCCTGTGGGTTTAATGGTCAATAGAACAGCTGAAAATTTTCATTTCCATATTGCTATTTGTTTTGTGCTTATTAATGATTTCAATTTGCTTCCTTTACTTTTTGCAGTCTTCTTCATGAAGCAGTCATCATTTAAATGTTATCAGTTTACATGTTTTATATTGATTTTTTTAGTCGGTTTCTTTTTCTTCATTTTTTGTAACCTTTGTTCATTGTTGAATACATATTTTGCCAATGGCCTCAAAAAATTTTTTTTGAAGTTCTCCCTTGCAACTGGTCAAAATGAGTGAAAACTGGCAACAAACATAATGTATATGAGAGATGTAGCAAGAGGATAGAAGAACCAATTTCTGATTTGATGGCAGGAGTTGGGCTAACTGTTGTAAGCTAAGGTCATGAAACACATTGGATGTGGATCTTTTAAGCCAAAATTTAGGTACCATAAAAAATCAATTTCTGCTCAAGCACATTGTAGATAAATGGGCAAAAGAAAAAACGCTGCCTTCATGTAACCAAGTTCTTCTGGTCTTTACTTTCAGAGAAGAATTTTTTAATCTATACTTTATTTTCATATAAAATATGCTGTGAGTATTCTATGGTTGGTTTTTAAAAAAACAGAATAGTTTTGATTGAAGACTTATTTTGATAGTTTCTTGAAAGAAGCCGAATTTTTCTTCTTCTTTTAGGATGAGCTAGGAGCCCCGAGAATTAATTAAAAAACTATTTCATTGTCACTTTAGATGCTACTTATCTTCAAAGAGAAATGCCCAGCTGATAGCAGAGGATTTTGGCTATTGTAATTTAAATAGAAATTAAATGTTAAATTGCTTGGCACTTTGAAACTGAATTACTTAATAATTGGTTAACTTAAAATCTTTGAGGCATAGGTCTTAAAGTCTAGATAATGTGAATTGAAATTTAAAACCAAAATACTTTTTTGTATTTTGCCCACCTCAGGCTTTCAATGAAGAGGTAAGCATACAAAAGATCAGAACTCGTGATGCCATGGCTGCTGGCAAGAAGCTTTTGCGAGATTCAAGCATGGATGAAGAGACTGATGTAAGAGAGAAGATGGATTCTCTCAGGACCAAGTCTGATGCTGTTACCGTAGCAACAAGTGAACGGCTGGGCTCCCTAGAGCAAGCCCTGCCACTGGCTCGTTCCTTCCACGACACACACTCGGAGCTGGACTCCTGGCTAGGGGAGGTGGAGCCTCAGCTTGCTCAACTGGCCACTCTCACCGTGGATGCTGACCAGGTCAAACGACAGCAGGAGGAAGTGAAGGTGAGGAGATTTCAGTATGCTGTGGTGTTATTTACTTCTCTTGTTTGTCTTTTTTAACTCTTAATGTGTTGAAAGCTGCACTCTGCACTATTTACTTCTTGTTTTCATTTGAGAGCTGTGAACTTCTTGAGTACAAAATGCAAAGTCCAGAACAAGGTACAAGTTTTTTTTTTTTAAACATAATACTTCTCTCACTTCTGGTAAAGATTCCAACATGAAAAGTAAAAAGGGTTAATTTTAAGCATATTCTGGGAAAAAATTTTATGTTGAAAACCGACTTAATTGTGATTTTTAATTAAACTGACAAGGTTTGTGAATGACTGTTATAGAAGATTTCAGGTCATTGTCAAGTAAATTTGGCAGTGGTTCAATGTCTCTGATTTGCCTGGTTATGTAACAGTCATTTGCACAGTCAGTGGGTGCATTTTTCAGGGGGAAGGGGGGTTGTCAAAGGCAACCTGTTGAAAAAAATATTTTGTTATTTGTACCCCCCAAAATGTTACTGAGAAAGTATTTTTAAAATTTTTTTTTTCATTTTCAGGCTCTGAAACAGGATGTGGCAGATCACAAACCTGTGGTTGACCGCTTGAACAAGACAGGGTCAGCCCTGGTCCAGCTTACATGTCCAGAGGCAGCTCAGAATGTGCAAGACACTCTAGATGAGGACAACAGACGCATTGAGGATATCAGATCAGGTGTCAGGGAGAGATCGAATTCAATTGATGCTGCCATGCAACAGTCAGCTGAAGTAAGAACATAATGATTTCAATGTTCGTTAGACATTAGAGATAGCGGGTGATCTGAAGCACAACAGAGCCTGCATAATGGCATTATCTCCCCTCATTTCATTTTTTAACATGTGTGTACATATATTTCAAAATTAAATTTACCTCTTATGAAATTCATCCAATCTAAATAGAATAAAAGAGCCTTTTAATTTTTCAGTACTAAGCAAAGCCTAATATTAAGTACCTTTTCAACAATTGAAGGCATATTTGCCCCTTTCAACTACTTTAGTTTATTTAGTTTTTATTTTTCTGTACTTGTTACAAAAGTTTCTGTGTTATCGATTATAGCCAACGTCATTCCTGAAACAATAATTATTTCTTCTAACAGTTTACTGACAAGCTAGAGGATATGTTAGAGAGCTTGACCACAACAGCAGAGAATGTGAAGAATGCAGATGATGTATCGGCCCACCCAGACAAGATCAGGGAACAGCTTGAGGAGAACAAGGTGAGTTGTTTGCTCTGTTTTCAATTTTTTTAGTTTTATTAAATAGGGGTTCAAAAAGAGAGAGAAAAAAACCTTGAAAGTTGTTTAAACAGTTAATAGAAGTATCATATGGCTGGTTTACACTTCCAAATTGAAAATATCAAGCCAGTTGTGAATGTATCATCTGCTGTCTTTACTGTATCATACCCTCCTTAATATTTAATCATTGGGCTGTTGAAAAGAATGTGGTCTGTTATTTCTATTTCTTGTTTGCATCCATGGCACATTAGGGAATCGTGATTTATACAAATTTAGGCAGTCCTGTCATGTTTATTAAAGATTGAAGCAATGGAAGTCAGTTTAAAAACTGGTTTGCAGACTTATCGATCCATAGACATAAAGGGAATGTTTCTTCTCTGATATTTCAGGTGGTGGATGAAGACATGCAGATGAGGGCCTCTGCTCTGGAGTCTGTGAAAGAAGCAGCTGACGAGCTTATCAGACAAGCTGGAGACGCATCTGACCCGGCTGTTAGAGGTTGGTATCACTTTTTTATTTTAATTGCTGAAATTTTGAATCACTGGATCACTGTTTAGATCGGTGTTAGTTTTTCAGTTTATATTTCATATAATCACTAATTTGGGTTCAATGCACTATCTTATGTATAGTTAAATTTTTTTTTCTATGAAAAGATAAGTCAAATAAAAAGCATTTGCTTTGGATATCTGATCTAGACTTTTTAGGCCTTTTTTTTTAGCTTATGGCTGTTTGTGCCTGTTGATTTTTTCAGTTTTTGTATAGTTCATATACAGGGCCTTAGCAAAAGATGGATACTTAATTTGGACACAGACATTGGTGATAATAAAAGATACCCCTTAGTTATATGCTGTTGCTGTTAGTTGGAGGAGTGATTTTGTAATTTCAGTATCTTTCTATTTTTGAAGAAAAGGTTGTCACACTAGGGGATAGCAATATAAACCCCAAAGTATTAAACTACTGGACACTCCATTGTTTCCCCACAATATCAGATGTGAGACAGAAACTTGAAGAGCTCACCCGCCTATACAAGGATATTCAGAACAACTGCAGTGACCGCCAGGGAGAGCTTGAGGATACCCTTGTGGTGGCAGAGAAATTCTGGGAGGATCTCAACTCTTTAACCACCAGCATCAAGGAACTCCAGGAAACCCTGTCGGCTCAGGAGAAGCCTGCGCTGGAGCCCGAAGCTATCAGAGAGCAACAGGAGGAGCTAGAGGTATGATAACTGCAGAGTACCTTATTTTTTTTTAAAATAACACTTTTCTCATTCGTTGTAGTCAAATAATGATATCTTTAAAATTTAATAAATCTGCTGGTCATAAGAGGAAGAGGGGAATGTCTCATTCTTGTTGTGAGAACAGCCAAGCACATGAATTGATTTAGCCCAATTAAAATAAATTATGAGTTGATAGGAAGGAAATATTATGAAAAGTAAATGGAATTTGAATTGTGTCTGTAGAAATTTGTTTCACTTTCTTTTCTACCCAAAGAAATTTCCGTGTGCAATTTGCCTTAGTTTTATCCGGTGAAATGTCATGTTTTTCTCTATAATGTAAACTCAGTTAGTTCATAAAATTGGTCTTTTTCCTAATCAACTTTCTGAACTTTGTTTTGTTTGCTTTTAATGTGTCTGTAGGCTCTGAAAGAGGACCTTGTGGCCTCTCAGGCAGACTTTGATGACCTACAGCACACAGGAGGACAGCTCATTTCTCTTGTCGGAGATTCTGAAAAGCCTGAGGTCAAGAAAAATATGGATGATACAGAGACAACTCTTGGAGAGATCAATGAAAAGGTATGTCAGTACTGACAGAAAAACACAAGACAGAAATGAAACAAGAAATAAAAGAATATTGTTTAAAATTGTCCAAAAAAGTGAACAAAAGCCTTTGAAATATTTTCTAATACAATTTCATATTTATTCATTGTTGACTGTGTATTGGTTTATATGTGCAGCACTCCAACAAAATGGGTGTACATGCAGCGACGGTCAATTTAAGATAATAGGCATTTTTTAGAATTTAGCAAATTTTTTCTTGAAATTTTCTTGGCATAATTTCAAAATTTATGATGGTTTTCATCATATCAATTACTCAGAACCTAACTAAGATATGAAAATAAATTTTTCAACATATTAGAGAACTTTCAAAGGCCTTCCCAGTGATGTATATAAGTCCATGTCACAAGAACTCAGCATATAGCCTCATTTTATGGGACTCTTACACATAAATTATTGTGTCCTGTTGATGTCAATATAATTTTGTTTGATTGTAGGTCACCAGTATTTCAAACCCAGACTGAATGTTTTATTTTGATTTTCTAGGTTGACAAGCGTAGCAAAGATCTAGACGCCGCCCTGGACAAGGCTATCACCTTCCAAGATGAGCTACAGAAACTTTTGGTCTGGCTGCAGACACAAGAAGACACTCTCAGGGACATGGAACCAGTCTCTTCAGACTTTGAGACTATAAAGCAGCAATGGAATGATATCAAGGTGGGCCAACCAGTGATATTGTGGAAACAATATTTTGTTTCTTTTTTTGTTTGATTTTTTTAAGCTTGTCCCAGTGCATCTGTTGAAAATGAAGCCTGAATGAGAGTTTGAGAATAAGTAGAGCAAGAATAGTAGGTCATACAGCCGAAAGCAGATTTGAATGTTGTTCATTTTTTCAAACTATATAGTCAGATAACAGTTGTTTTTTCCTATTATAATGTATACTGATGATTTGATTATTGGATAATTTGAAGATAGATTTGAAATATAGGAACTGGACTGTAATTGCTGAAGAATCATGATTTAAATTAGGCTTTAATTTCTAAGACCTGAAATGTATATTTTCATTTATTATTCTTCTAGGTATTTAAAGGCATTGTGGATCCCAAGCATGTGGCAGTGGAAGCTCTGAACCAACAAGCAGCTGAGATGGCCCGTGACTCAACACCGGAGCAGGCTGCGGTAGTCAAAGAACCTGTTGCAGAAGTCAACCAGAGATGGGATGGACTCCAAGCTGGAATCAGTGATAGACAGGTGAGCTTGGAGTGTGAGATGCCTGAAAAGTATGTTTGCGTTGTGCAATAAGGGGATAGAAAGTAGTATAAGCGAAAAAAGGTAAGATACATGTAAAAAGTTAAGGCTGTTAACTGCTTATCATTTTATAATTGCACATGCCACAAAATAATTTTGAAAGATGTCGATGTTTGAAAAAAAAATTAAAAATGAATAACTTTGATGAAGCCCTTTAGTAAAAAGACTATTG
Source organism: Elysia marginata (assembly GCA_019649035.1). NCBI lineage: Eukaryota > Metazoa > Mollusca > Gastropoda > Plakobranchidae > Elysia > Elysia marginata. The sequence continues at coordinate 576,269 of BMAT01002771.1, read as the reverse complement.
TCCAAGTTATTCCCAGTCCTAAAATGAACGCTGTTTTATTTGTAGATTCACCAAGACTTGGCAATGAAATAAGCACTCTTTATAGGGCAATTGCTTTTTGAAATTTAAGTCAATTGGTTTGCCTATTAGTGCTGTAATCTGTACAAATAAGTCAAATATGTACCAATACCTCTATTTTTGTTTCCTCTCAGCGTGATATTCAACTGGCCCTTTTGAATTTGGGTCAATTTGACCAAGCCTACAAAGACTTCAAGACATGGCTGCAGGCAACGGATGTTACTCTGGAAGAGTTAGAGCCTGTGTATGGAGACCCCAAAACTGTGGAGGTTGAATTGGCTAAGCTCAGGGTAAGCTCTCTGACATAATGCTGTTGAGTTGGGTTTTTTTTTCATGTTTGTCTTGTTTTTCTTTCAAAAAAATATTTGTAATTTTGCTTTCCAACATATCATGCCCTACTAATTTCATAAAAGATATTTCTTGTTTAAATTTCAGAATCAGGAGACAATAAATACTTCTCTTTCAAGTCATTTTTTTTTTACATTTTTATCTTGATTACATTTATGGGATTGTCAGCAGTCTGTTTGGTGGAATGGTTTCAATTTCAAAGTTATAGGCTGGGCATGTATGCCTAACGAATATCTTTTAAACAGATCATGTATACTTCCACTGTTTAGAAGTTTGTAAAAATTCCTGAAAATGAGGCTCCCATTGTTTGATCCCTGTAGTTTTTTATCTTGTGCAGCTAGACATTTGGATCGACCAAAATATTCAGAATTTTTTTATTTGCCCAGGGAGTAGTTTATTTTTGTTGAATAAATGCCCATGCAATCAAAGTTTTCTTACTAATTCTTTGCCAACAGATTGTAAACAACGACATCACTGCCCACCAGGAGAGCCTTGATCTGCTACAGGATGAGTGTAATCGTATCGTTGCTCAAGAGAAATCCTCCCGTGAGGCTGGTTGGCAGCGTCGCAAGATGGAGGACCTAGTAACGGAGTGGGATAAGATGAAAGATAGGGCTGCCAAGAGGCAGGCACAGCTGGAGGATGCCCATAGAGAGGTGAGTACAACAGGCATCTCACGCAAATCCTTTCTTATCGTTTGTTTTTCAGGAATGTCTAATCATGCCTGATTTGTACCTATGGCATTATGTAAGATGCTTTGCTCAGCTCATTGTCCAATTATCTTTCCAAGTTCCAAGTATAACAGCACCACCAGGTGGTCCCATCTTAGTTTATATTTATACTAATCAATTTGATGGAGATAATTTTATTTTTTAACCCTTTTCAACATTACAAAGCAAATTGAATATAAGACTATGGAAACTGAAATAAAAATTTGGGCAAGGTATGGGCCGAGTATTGATGCAATGTATGTCCAAGAGCTATTATAATGCTGAAGTAAATATTTTTCTATTTTTTTTACATTAGGCTCGTGGCTTCACTGAGGAGCTTCAAGATATTATGATGAAGATCAATGATCTGGACGGTATGATGATCACGTCCCAGCCTGTCGGAGGCTTGCCTGAGACTGCCAAGGAGCAGCTGGAGAAGTTCATGGTAACTTTGTTTTGTCGATCATTTCCTGATGATATTGATAGCCACTAATGTTGAATCCGTGCGAAATAATTATTTTATTATTGTTACTTCTATTTGATCAGATTGATTAGGTCATTGGAGTGCCATGAAACTTTTGTAGCTTCTGCAAACTTTTTTTTCTTTTCTATGAATTTTTGTCAACATATTTTTTTAAATGTGTCTAATTATGATCATAAGTTTCTGTTAACTGTAATCATTTGCAGGATTTTTATTTGTCAGTTTAAAAACAAAATAAAAACAACATTATGCATTTAAGTGCAATGGTTATATTTTTCTGCAGGATGTGTACGGTGAGATAGAAAAGCAAGAACCAGGGGTAGAGAGCCTGGAGCTCATGTCCAACAAGTTGGCAGCCAAGAGCCACGGGGCGCCTGCAGCCAGCATCAAACACAGCATGGCTGCTCTCAATCAGCGCTGGGATCATGTTAAGTCCAGAGCTGCTGACAGGAAGGTTAGCATTGAATGTTCTCTATGAATTGTCTTGCAACCAATCAAAATGAGTCTTAAGTTGAAATTGGAAGGTATTCAGGTATTGATATCAGAGAGAAGCCTATTTTCTCTACTTTCAACCACAACAAATAGAAAATCTCTATCAAGCTTCTGTATGAAGTTATAAGTGTTTGAACTTGGCAGGGTTAGGACTTGTAAAATTTTAGAAAAGGTAGAAAATAGCATTTCAAGTTTAGACAACTATACAGGTATTGAGGCCTTAGCAACAACACCAATTAAAATTAAACACATAAAACATGAAATTTCAACATGAATTTGGTGTAAATACTGTTTAGAAATGGTTTTGGCCTCAATATCCAAAGTAAAAAAATTTTGACTACTGAACTTTAAAACTTTAAAAGCCTATATCTCAAAGCTAAACCATTCAACTTACGACTTATTTGGACAGAACGCAAGACAATTTTGGTTTTCTTGTTTTATTTTGTAATATACAGTCAACTCTGCTAAGTAAAAAATTGAGTTGTGTGTAGATCCTTGTACATAAAAATTGTCTCAATGAGACACTAGAGATAAAGTTCAGTGAAAATCAAATTCAGCAGCTTGAACTTCGGCAGAGTTGGCTATTATTGTAAGTAATAGTCGTAAATAAAGAAATATGGTTTTTTCAATGAACTTATACATGAAAACCAATAATTGTATGAAGATCATTTATTTGAAAATATGCAAACAAAACAAAGGGTTCATATATTTTTGGTCACCAGCGTGGTAGTATAAGTGAAATTAATATGAACATTTCTGGTAATGTTACAGTACAATGACAATCATATAACAGCTTGGGTGAAGTGCACATATATTTTTTTGGGTGTTTGTTTCCAGAAAAAATTGGAGGATGCCGTGGGGCTTGCAGGAAACTTCCATGGTGAACTGAACAAGTTCATTGGGTGGTTAACAGACACAGAGAAAACACTCAATAACCTCCAGCCGGTGTCTCGCCTTGTTGACCGCGTTACTAAACAAATAGAGGACCATAGGGTGAGTTTAGTTTACAAAGGTCATGTAAAACAATTTTGTTATGCTCATCACCTAAAAGCGGGGAAAAAATACTGAAGCTTAATACCATGGCTACATGAAAAGTCATAGTAAAGATTAGAGGGGAAAAACATAAAAAAAAATTGAGGAAGGCAGAGAAAAGATGATATATAAAATTGATGAAACCTGATCTTTTTCAACTTGATTCACCTGCTTTATAGGTTTTGCTTCAAGTTTTTTGAAAGAGTGAGAATTCAATTATGAAATAAGCAATAGTAAATTTATAAACTGATGTCATAATGGTTTAAGGAAAAAACAGTTGTTTTTCTGGGTGTTCATTTATTTTGTAAACATCACCCCAGTATAGGTTTTATTTGAGAAGCCATTTAGAGTAAATATCAGAATACAAATGCTCATTATGCATTTTCAAAAAAATTTTATCTCATTGTCAAAAATTCAATTCTATCTTCATGTTGTAAGCCTCCCAAGTCACCCAATAATACCTGGAACTTTCAAATAATGTCATGAGTTCTTGCTGACAAACACCTCCTGTCTTTGATCTATCTTTCCTCCGTTTTTGTAGGTTCTTCAAAAGGATGTGAGCAGTCATCGTGAGCAAATGTTTGCTTTGGATAAGATGGGCACCCACCTGAAGTACTTCAGTCAGAAACAGGATGTGATTCTCATTAAAAATCTGTTGTCTAGCGTGCAGCATCGCTGGGAGAAGATTGTCTCAAGGAGTGCAGAGAGAACAAGGCATTTAGAGCGTGGCTATAAGGAAGCCAAACAGGTAAGGTCAAAGAAAAAATAGGAAGGGCCATAAGGTTTTGTCATTCATAGCTTGACAGTGCTTTTTTCTTCTTATATTCACAAAATTATTTTACAATAATGGTATGGCAACAATTCTTTAAAACCATCACCCATTTCTGTAATGAGAAAGCATTTGCGAAATTGGACACTTTATGTATTTTTTAATAAGGTTTGACAAACTCTATTGTTCGTCTTTTTTTTATATTCAATATAACAAATTATATATAAATGGAGGCTATTGTATTATAAAATAATCCCTTACCATTTAATGATGTTACTTTCCTATCATGTAATAGTCAACAGCTTTTAATACAAAGGTCGTAAATGTCGTTTCAGTTCTATGACTCCTGGAAAGATCTGATGCAGTGGTTGACAGAGGCAGAGAAAGCACTGGATTCTGATAAAACCATCAGCAATGAACCACCAAAGATCAAAGAACAGATGGCCAGGCATAAGGTAAGGATTATTTTGTAAATCTAGTCTTTGTTTCTTTATTTTTTTAAAATCAAGTTTTACTTTTATGAAGACAGTTAGTGTCCATATCTATGGTTCAATTGTGCTAGTGCCTGTTGTATTTTCAACACTCAAGACTCAGATACTACAGACTGTAGAAATAATATTAAGTACTCTTTCATTTTTCAGCAATGCTTACACTTCACTCTTTGTTGCTTTGCATTTTTTAAGGCCTCCTACCCTATGACATTTTTTTTTCTAATTGCAGGAGTTTCAAAGACATTTGGGTGCCAAGCAGCCAGTGTATGATGGAATCACACGAGCAGGAAGTACCTTGCAGACCAGGTGTCCATCTGATGACAGGCCAGCAATAAATGCCTTGCTTGGCGATCTAAAAAATAGATGGAACACAGTGTGCGGAAAATCTGTGGACAGGTGAACAAGCCGTCTTAAACATACATTTTAAAGACAGCTGATAACCATTTGAGATTCATGTTTTATGTCTTCTAGTAAAGAGTATAGTGAATCCTTAAATATCTGTAAAGACTGGTTCTCAAGAGTATCAGCAACATTTACTGGATCCATGTGCATGCAAAATTCTTTTTTAACTGCACAGTACTTTTGTCTGGAAATGGAATAGCTTATTTTTCTTTTCCGAACTGTGTTATTTTTGTCTCCACAAGTAGGATCAAAGGCTTATATGTTCATATTCCAGTTTGAGTTAGCTTAAGTTTAATCATGACTATGAAATAAAAGTGCAAAAAAAAATGAATTTTTGCTTTTGCTTCCACTTAAAAGCAAAAAAATACATATATAGTGCAACAAATACTAAAACAAATCATTTTCATGCTTGTGTGGTTTTTTTTTACTTATAGGCAACGCAAACTGGAAGAAGGGCTTCTCTTTACCGGCCAGTTCAATGAAGCTCTGCAAGCATTACTTGACTGGTTGGCTAAGATGGAACCTGGTCTTGCTGATGACACACCTGTTCATGGGGATCTTGAGACTGTTAATGGATTCCTCGAGACTCACAAGGTAATGCTTGTCTCATTTAAAACCTAAAAAGAGTGGTTAAAGAACCTGCTGTAACATTCACTCACGTGTACCAGACTTGAAAAAGGGGGAAAAATTAATATCCCTAATACTGAAACTTATGCATGTTGCTTTTTAAAAATTATTTTCCATATTAATTTGCTTTAAAAGTTATGTTTTATTCCATTTCTTTCAGCAACATAAAAATGCTTGCAAATAGTATTATTGTGGACTTCTTTCATTATTAAAGCAAGAAGGATTTATGTTATTTTTTTTATCAACCTTGTGTTATTTCTGAAAAAGGTTTATTGGGTAACTTTGTGCATACTTCTTAGAATAAAAAAAAAAAAGTTATAAAAAAAAGCCTCTACCATCATGATTTAATTTATGTTTGTGTCATTACATTTTTACTGAAAAGAAAATAAAGAACAACTACTCTGGTTTTCTGGTACATATTAATTTTTGGCATTGCCTTTGGCGCTTTAAGATATAACCATCTTTTTTTTTTCGTTTTTTTCACTTGCTTTGCAGGCCTTCCAGCAGGAGCTTGGTGCCCGTGCAACCACCGTCCAATTTGTGCGAAAGTCTGCAAAAGAGCTGATAGACAAGTCCTCAGAAGACATGAGTCACGTCCAGTCCCAGCTACTGGAGCTGTCATCCCTGTGGGATCGTACCTGCAAGCTCAGTGTTAGCAAGCAGGAGAGGCTCGAACAAGCACACAGGCTGGTCAGTTAAACTCTCTCTAGGTCTACCTAACAGCTCGTTTAACTTATAAAAACATCAAATTTTCTCTAAGGTAAAAACTGCTCACAGGTGGTCAGTTTAACTCTTTTTAAGTTTAACTCCTCCTAGATCCAACACATTGTTTAACGTACAAAAACATACATTTTTTGCTAAGGTAAAAACTGTTTGTTTTTGTAACAGCTGGAAAAGTGTACTTAATGAGCAGACTAGATGTTTTGATGGAAATCACATGCACGTTTTTTGTTTTAATGTGTGGGCAGGTTGTTTTTTTTTTTAATGTATTTTCAAATCAAGTGCATATTGAAATATTTGTGTATAGCAGATTTTAAATTAGCAGCAGACTTTATTTTGGTTGCACTCGAAGTGTAAAAAAAGATCACAGAAACAAGCGTCATCTGCTCTCATGAAAAGTAAAAAATGTAGTTTGAAAAGTATTTTTTTTTAATTTACATTTAATCGTTTATTTTGTCGGTGACATTTTTAATTTAAAAAATGCGGTAATATAGCTCCAAATAATTTTCTTCATCTCCTAAATGGAACTGTTATTGCAAGGAGTTTTGAAAAGAAGCTTCTTCGGCCCAGCTGCATGAGTAGTATCATGTATAAATCTACCTTGATGCCTCTTTAGCCAACACCTGTTTTTATGTTACCATTTAATAGGCTGAAGAGTTCCAGAAGAAGGCTCAGGGGCTGCTAGACTGGCTTGGAGATGCAGAAAGACAGCTGAGATTCAAGGGTGTTCTTCCTGATGAGGAGGCGCCCATAATGCAGCAAATTGAGGAACACAAGGTCAGTGAGTAGGAATAAAACAGTTAGATAAAATTCTGTTTATTGCAAAACCAATGTCTAGGGACTATGTATGTGCTGAGGGAGAAAAATTCTTGTCTAATATGACATTTTTGTTTTGTCAGATTCTATACGCATTTGTGTGTTGAAGTAAGACTTAAACATTACATAAGGGTAGATCCCTGGTTTTTTTTTGTTTTTTTTTATCTTCTTTTTAATTGATTTCTTCTCTGAAGCTAGTTACCAGTTTTAGTGCTTCTTTAACTTATAGCCTTTTTTTTTTCAATATTTTATTCCTCTTGAATATACCTGTTGTGGCCCTGGTAACTTTTTTTTAATTTTGTTTTTGCGAAAGTACATGATTCAGAATTCAGGGATAGTCTCTCAATACAATGTCTGAACAACATGAAAACTCATGAACAAAGTGAAACTGTGTTTCATGTATTAATGTTTTTTATCAATATCTTTTGACAAAACTTTTTATCATGTGTTGAACTTTTGTCTTGCACAGAAATTTGAAGAGTCCATGTTGCGCCAGGAAGGAGCATTGAGAGAGACTCTCAATATTGGACAAGACATCATGAAGAGATGCCACCCAGATGCAGTTTCCACAATGAAGCATTGGCTGGGTGTCCTGAGGACTAGATGGGAAGAGGTGAGAAAGAAAGATAGCTGGATGCAAGAAAAATTAAAGCTAGTGGTAGAATAAAAATAATATACGAAACAATTTTGGTTTAAGATTTGTATTCAAATCGTATGATAGTTGTATTATTTTTAATGAAGGGGAAGTTTTATCAGACTTAGTCTGCTTGGCTCCAGAAATGCCTGGAAAGATTTTGAGCATTATGAGAAGAAAAAAAGATGGTCAACATTGTGACATAAACATTTGTGAATTTCTTGAAAAACTAACACAAGATGCAATAAACCTCAATCAAGTAAAAAATCAAAGGTATAGATTGCTTCCTTTTTTTTTTAAACTGAAATTCTAATAAGTGACATAGGGATTTGATGTATGATGCTTACAATTTATCACTTACAGGTCATTGTCAAAAGGAAATGAAGGTATGGCGTTAAAAATTGTATTGTACACAGATTAACTACAAATGCTTAAACTTACTGAATAATGTAGTTCCAGACTTCGTGTAGGATTCAGCCCTGGTGTTTAACACTCCAATCCACTTATTGCAGCTAATGGGCCTGAGCAAGCAGCGGCAGCGTAGACTGACAGATGCCCTTACTAGTGCCAGACAGAACAATGCCCTGCTAGATGAAATGTTGGCTTGGCTCAATGGTGCTGAGATTAAACTCACAGACTTGGACCGAGAACCAATACCGCAGGATCTACAGGTCATACAGGACCTTATCAAAGAGCATCAGGTCAGTTTAAATAATAGGACTGAATCTTTATAGTTTATTAGTTATGGTGGATTCAGCTATTTTCTATTGTGTTTTGTGATAACCTCTACTTTACTTTCTATTTATAGAAAGGATGATTTTCTAAGCTCAGATTATCGGGGCCTTATGCATTTAAAAAGGATAAATCCTTTCAGCTATTAATTGTTAATCGTCAACTTTTTTTTTATTTGTGCACTTCACTTAAAGTTTGATACACAGCTAGAAATGGAAAATAGAAAGTAAGAAAATATTGGAAGCCCAAGTGAAAAGAAAGTGTTCCTAGGGATATAAAACTTTGTATCTTGATAAAGCTTTCTGTTGAATGTATGTTTTTATATCATTTTATGTATGCATAAAATATAAAGCCTACTTACATTGGAAATTACATTAATGTTTTTTGCTGTAAACTTTAAATGTAGTTTTATGGAGCAAGCTATCCCTATTTTTAACCCAAAATCTCTGCAAACTTGGCCTTATAATTTCTCTCACTTCATGTTTTGTTATGCTTCATTCATGGAAAATCACAGGACTTCCAGAATGTGATGTCCTCCAAGCAGCCAGATGTGGACCGTTTGGTTAAGGCTGACAAGAAGAAAGCTGGATCCATATCAGACCAACCTGGCTCTCATATCCCAGCATTCAGAGGAGGAGCTCGCACACCCACACCAAAGTCAAAAATACCAACTGTCCGGTAAGATTTTTCATGGAGAAGTGTGGATGTCTTAAGTAACCTGTACCTGTATTTATCCCTTTGGGATCCGTCGGGGCGCAGTAGAGGATCTCCTAACCACAGTGTAATATGTATAGGAAAACCCCAAACATTGAACCCATGGGGGATTTTAGACCTTTTTTGCATTTCTAACTTATGTTTTATATATATATATATATATATATACTTTGGCTCTTTGTTGGCAGTCTTTATTTTGATTAGATCAAGCTTCTTCCCAGTTATTCATAAATCAGACATAAGTTCATTTGGGGAAAAAAATTCACTTTGACCCCACTGAGAAAATAACATATTCACCTTAGTGTGGGTTTTAGTCGATTATCAGCTCTGAATCAATATTGTTCTCTGTTCTGTGTTATGAAAGATAGGTTTGTTTTTTTCATAGTGACCTTCTCGCCTTAATAAAAAGTTCTAGTTTTTAGCACAGTGTTTATGCAAAGTTAAAGAAAATAAGTTTGTAACTTGGACTAAATGCAAAATTATAGCATGAAGTGGATGAGAAATCTCTTGATGAAAGAGCTTTCCCTATCCAAAAATATATAAACTGGATTGTTTTGAAAGAATGTTGGTCTCTGTTTGAAAGCCTGTTCCGACTTGTGTTTTCATTATCCAGAATGAGCTCTGGTAGGAAAACTCCTGAACACTTTTCTGGCCGAAAGACTCCTGAACACTTTTCTGGCCGAAAGACTCCTGAGCACTTTTCTGGCCGAAAGACACCTGACCCAAGCGGGCGCAACACTCCAGATGTGACAGGCAGAGGCACACCAGATCACCAAGGTAGAAGGATGTCAGACGGGCGACGAACACCTGATCATCACCACCTCCCTGGCCGCAAGACTCCAGATCATCACAGGTTGCATGGGCGCAGGACTCCAGAACCGGCCTTTGTGAACCCGAGAGTTGGAGGACTCTTCAACAAGTGGAGGCAAGTCTGGCTCATGGCCATGGACAGACAGAGAAAGCTACAGGATGCTCTGGACTATTTGAATGAGGTGTGTACTACAACTCTACCTTACTCCTATTTGTTAAAGCTGAATATTTCATATCATTGCATTTTGCTTTATTATTATTTGAACAATTTATTGATATCAAATGAAAGTGTTTTAAAATTAGGTAAGCGGTTTGATAAGGCATCTGGAAGGATTTTTTTTAAATTTAGGTGTCCAACAACAGCACAAAAGTAGAATAGTCATGCAAGCCATCATGTAAAGGTTGTGATTTAATTATTTAAAAAATTGATAGAAGGGTTAAAAAGAATTAATCTCAAAATAAAAATTGTTTAAGCTACTAATATAGGTTCAACTCAAAATAGCATTCAATTCCATACCAAATGGGTTCACAATTAATTTATAGATAGTTTTTTTCTTTTTTTTTTTGTTGTTCTTTTGTATTTTTTTTTTACTCATTTCGTTTTTTACTAAAGAATATTTTTTCCCTCTCTCTTAGGAAATATTTAGAAAGTTTATAAGTACTCTTCAGATTTTTCAAAACATTTTAAGAGGAAATATTGGGTATTAATCACAATAACTCTGAGTTTCAGTACTTAATGTTATCTAGCCAAGTAGTTTTTATTTGGACGTTCAATTCAATTATATTTTAGTCCTACAGCTTTTTTTTATTACTTTGCTATACTTCATGTCTGTCATTTAGGTTGGTTTTTTTTTTTAATTTTTGTTTTATTCATTACTAGACAAGCATTACAGCCACTGTATGTTTTTTCCCCCTTTTGATCACAATTTTCGTTCCCAAACTTGCATGTCTGCATTTGATAGATAATGTAGTTTAAGTTAACAAGCCACTTGTAAACTTTCAGATGAGTCAGAGATCAAAGTCAGAGGTTTGTGCCTTGCAATATGGTGATTTGTGTGAATATAAAATCACCAGTCGTGTGAGGGATCACTTGGCATTGACATCTTGCTTGAATATTTTATTTTATTTGTGTATTTTCTACCACTTACATCATCCATCAAAAAAAGACAAATTCCTCACAGAGCAGTCAATTTAACATGCCTACATTCCAAGACTCTCATACCCTTTTGCTTGAAAATTTTTGGTGAAATTTTGTATCGCATATATAAGCCATCAGAAAAAAACATATTCTTCTAAAAGCAGCAAATTAGTGTTTTTTTTAACATGCCTACATAGTACATTCCAAAATTCCATTACTTTTTGCTTGAAACATTTTTTGTGAATTTTCTGTCACTATACAAACCATCAGAAAAGACACAATATAAAGCCCTCTGACAGCTGCAGGGAATTAGCATTCTTTAACATGCCAACATACTAAGATTCTTCTTACTTCTTTCTTACAAAAACTCAATCTTTGCTTATCCATCCAGTAAACTAAAGCATAATTAAAGGAAGCTTATTAAATTAATAAGTCCGCTCAACACTTTATAAAAAAATTAACCATTGACCTGATGATGATGATGATGATTATTATTATTAATTGTTTCAGAGTTTGTATGTCTTTGGGTTCTCTTATGTTTCTTTTTCCCTGACTTTAAATTGACAAAAATAATAGTGAAAAATCTACATAAATTACCAGATCAACAAATCACATCCAATGATATCTTTTCACATACCTCTGTCATAATAGTAAACAATATGCTGTGCACATTTTTATCTTTATTTTTTTTCTTCATGTTACTGATGATATGTAAATTTTTCAAAGACGTTTTTTTTTAATTTAAACAATGATTTATTGCGTGTTCCAAAATGTGTAATGCAAAAGCAACTTGCAATGTTGCTGGTTGTTTTGGTTTTTTTATGTTTTTGTGCTATGTATTCCATAAAGTTTTTATGTTTTGTGTGAACAATTAATCTAAGTTTAGCAATGCAGCAAAAGTTCTAATAATGGCTCTCAAAACATAAATGTGAGAGATAAAATGATGATTTTTTTTCTAAAAACAATAATGCTTTCAAACTGGCAATTGCAGCTTGCTGCATTTAGTATTTTATCAGCCTTACAATATTGTTTTGTACCATTTTTTTTTTGCTTTTAACCATTGTATCTAATACTAACAACACAATGAAATTGTGAAGAGGTCAATTTCCATCTTTTTAGTAAATGTTTGTATCGTTTGGATTATTTTTAGTTCGGTTGAAAAAATAAGTTCAAGAAATCTGAGAGGGTTCTCTTTAAAACAATGTAAAGAGTATATGAGTAAAGTACCTGAGAAATGAGAACACACTTAAGACTTTGTCAAATGTGTGAAATAAGCTTATGCTGAAAATCTTGGAATACTTTCACTATCTATCATTTTGCAGTAGTCTTGAATGAACCCTTAATTCAAAAATGGGCAATATTTTTAACAGCTGATAGTTTTTATTCCAATGGTTTTGATGTTTGATATTTTTCATGAAGATGCAACTTTTTAAACTGGCCAAAATAGAGCTATGCAGAAAGTCATGTTTATACCTTATATTTTGGTAATGCTTAAAAAAGTATTGAAACAGGCATAACAATAATTGTCTAATTTTTAAATCTCTAGCTGGAACGGCTGAAGAACTTTGAGTTTGATGACTGGCGTAAGCGCTACCTGCAATGGATGCATCACAACAAGGCCCGTATCATGGACTTTTTCCGCAGACAGGACAAAGACAGGGATGGCCGTGTCACACGCAAAGAGTTTATTGAGGGAATTCTCATGTCCAGTAAGTACACCCATAGTTGGTTTTAGTTTTTCATTAAAAAAATATTTTGTGGAGTTTTTCTTTCTCTCTGCTCATACCAGTGTTTCAACTAAAAATGTAGTGCCTTCAAAATCTTCACAACTTGTCAAGAAGTTGCTTCGGAAAAGTCTTAAAAAGAAACAGCTCTAAAATTTTGGGTCATATTTTTTTTTCTGTTTTAGAATTCCCTACCTCACGGCCAGAAATGGACTGTGTAGCTGACATCTTTGATAAGGACAGGGACGGTTTCATCAACTACAAAGAGTTTGTGTCAGCCCTTCGGCCAGACAGAGATGTAAGTCTTTGTTTTTTCTTTCAAATTTATAGTTGTAAAGACCTGTTAAGATTGTATGAATTTGAATCCAGTAAGGTACCATCAAGCGATGGGTTGATATTTACACTAAAAAAGAATGTATCTGTGTTGATACTCTCACTAAGAATAAAATGTGTCCTTGTTGGTGATGAAAAAGTGCGTGCTTATATTGTAAATGGGTTTCTCTTCCTCAGCCTAAACCTGAGACAGACTCGGAAAAGATCATGGATGAAGTGAGAAGACAGGTCTCCAAGTGTACATGTGTCAAACAGTTCAAGATCCATAAAATAGGAGAAGGAAAATACAGAGTAAGATATTGTTAGATTTTTATATGTCCTGATTAGTTTATATATAGTTATAAGAATTTCAACTGTAAAGTTTTTCCTTTTCATCTATTTTGCTTCTTTTTCATCAATTTTTTTCCTCCTGTTAAGTACTTGTGTATGACATGAAATAAAATATGAATTTGAGAATCCAAAGCAAGCTTCAGGTTACACATAGTAGACTAAGTGCTAGAAAATTATGTGAAGTACTCTCTATTTGTGCTGCTTATTTCTTGCCAGTTTGGAGACTCTCAAAAACTACGGTTGGTGAGAATATTGCGCAGTACTGTCATGGTTCGAGTGGGTGGCGGCTGGATTGCTCTTGATGAGTTCCTGGTTAAAAATGATCCCTGCAGAGGTAAGCACAGGCAAATTGTAGGTAGAATGAAGCTAGGAGTGAATTTGTTTCTAAAAGTAACGTTTTTCTCGTATATTTTTTAGGTGGAGGAGGGATAAAGCCCAGATCACAAAATATGATATATTATGTATAATACACAGTGAAGGATTGGCACTATCATGTATTTATGTAAAGCAATGATTTTTTTTCATGTAATTGACACATGTGTTGTGGGTTGCGTTCTTTTTTTTTTTTTTTACAATTCTTGAAATAAATGTTGTAGCACTGGGTGAAAGAACTTTTCTTTTCAACATTTCATTAATTTTAATTTTTTTTTCTGCTCAGATGGCCAGTTTATAGATAACAACTTTGTCTCAGAACTACCATTCCTCTTTTCTTCCTCTTCTTCTCCTCCTCCTCCCCCTTTTCTAACTTTCTTTGTGGTTCTGTCTATAACATAATTATGCTTCAGTACCCGGTATGGTTATAGTATACTTATTTTCAATTTGTGCATTAACCAGGAGAAAAAAAAGGAAGTCTTGTGGTTGCTATTTGGAACGTCAAATTAAAAAAAAAACTAAAAAAAGTAGACTTGTTTTAAATGCTGTTTTAATTCTGACAAAATCTCCTTTTTATAAATTGAAGTGAGTTTTAAAATGTTTAAAGGCTGATAAATGTATTGTTTTAAATACAAATACTCTAGGATGTAATAATCACAATGCTGGGCTCATTTTTCAATCGTCACATGAAAAAATGACTTAAGTACTGTGGTAAAAATATTTTGGCCCCTTAGTAGTATCTTGCCCAGTCTTGTATAAAACAAAAAAGGAGATGGGACAAAGTAAACTGAGGGGAGCATTTGAAAGTATTAAGTAGACTCCACCGCTAATTTCATACCTTTAAAATCTTTCAATCATTTAATTGCGCAGTGGCTGCCTCCACTATTTATTCTGATCTCTAGATCTACAACTCATATGAGACATATTGTTTGTTCTCTGTGTTTTTTATTTATTGCTAAGTGTTGGTCCGCTTCTGGATTCAAATGGTTGCCTTTGGTGTGATTTGGATCTTCTCGTTCTAGTAAGCGAGTCGCTTAGAGAGGCTAAGCAAGGAACTTTGCCATGAAACTCTTTTTTAAGGAGCCTAATATCGACATGGTATAAGCTATGTTTCTCAAAGTGGCAAGGCGGTGGGTGCCGAAGCTACTTTAATCGAAGGTTTGAACCATACTGAAGGCAGACATTTCGGGCATTTCCACAAAAAGCCTCCTTCTCTCCATTGCTAATCTCATACCTTTAAAATCTTTCAATCATAGCAACAAAGTAGTAGTAAACA